>JAUTDX010005754.1:0-51349 GCA_030844895.1 Ambrosia x helenae
CCACGTTTTGTACTAGCAAGTGCTTCAGCTACAGATCTTGTATCTCCTGTCTCCACATCTACAACCAGATCAACAGAAAACAGTTTGAGATTCCACTAAGTAATGAAAGATATATATTAAAGGACTACTTTCATATACACACACTTCTATAAGTTCAGAAGTCATCTCTCCCTCTAGACACACACACACATATATATATATGTGTGTGTGTGTGTGTCTAATCCTTTTTATAAGTTCAGAGCCATCTCTCCCCTCTAGAAAACCACGTTCTACCATAAATAATAAATCAGAGCTGTTACATTTTTATTTAATTTGCCCATGATTTTATTAGGTGTAGTCGTAATCTCTTCTAAAGTTAAATGTAAACCATTTTCATACGGACATTGTGGTGTGGAACAAGCATATTCTATAATTATTTCATGTCAAAACATAATCCAAGACCTTTTGGTACCAAAATTTCGATGTAATTATAGTATAATTGATTACCAATAGTTCTTCCTTCAAGAACAACTGCAGCATGGCGGTTAATATCTTGCAGAAAAGATCTTTTAAATGGCTCATATTGTGCTTCTAGTTCATCCCTTGATATCTTCATTCGCTAGCCCATGACCCTACAATTACACGTAAACATTGACTCGTTGACCACAAAGTTTAAGCAATTAAATAGAGTTCAATAACTAAATAATCCAAAAAGCATGCCTATAAATTATGTGGCTTGGGTAACAGGTCAGACAGATAATTTATGTATGGGTTGGGTCAACGCAAAACACTTTGTTGTCCAAAATTTTAAAACTCTCCGTAGTTAATTAGAGTGTCAATAATGATTAGAAAAACTACTTTAGTTCAACCATGCTCTTTAACTTTTTTATTATTATTAAAATGATTTAGGGACTAGGCATTAAAATACCAACTTGGGCATCTTTAGACCCAAATCCCTAAATGCTAGTTTTCTTTTACGGTTTACCCATTTGACCCATTAGAGATCAAACAAACCCCTCCAAGACCTATTCATTAGTATGAATCATAATTGTAGCCTCTAATTTAGATGTATACATTTTGGCCAACAAATCAAGATCGTATAAAACTACCATCAATATAAAAAAAGAAAAAAAAAAGAAAGAGAAACACATGTATTATCTATCCCAACTTCATACAGGTCATTTAGCAATGGCCAATCGCTTAATGAGTCCAAACACACTAAATATCCAAGTTACCGGAATATGTGTGTAATCATCCCCTTCATCAGCCTCCATATCCAAAGTGGGGTCAACCTTCCTAATCTGTAACCAGAAAATATCAAAAAAGTGATGTGAATTTTCATCGTGGTTTATCGGTGTTTTCTAAAAATAATTAGAGCACCTTCTGGCGAGTTTCATTAGCCAAAATGGCATCTTGTCTTAAAAAAACTGCTAGCTCCTCATCTTCAGCAGCCTCTGCAGCAGCGGCAACAATATTTTTTGTACTATGAAGGTATTGTGCTCTCCAGTATTTAGTCCAAAAGTCTTTTTCTGTCATCTGTAGTTAAAGCAAAAAACTTACGTGAAACATAAGCTGCCTTAAATAAATACATAATTTATTGTTGGGATTACTCCTTACCTTGTTAGGTACAAAATTTATATATGCCTGCCTCACTGCTGTTTTTCAGCAAAAATCTAGAAACAAAAAAACGTATTAAGGTCTGAGATTTAAACAGCAGCATATACCATTGCCCATTGGCATACTATGATAATCCAATAGAGAAAACACATGGCTTCCACAAAAAAATAATCTCAGATTAAGATGAATATACCTGGTGAATCATCTCTGTGTCAAGTTAAAAGTAACTCTGTTGGACTGAAACCAAAACAATTTAAAAGGCCAACATTAATATCACTGCAACTAGAAAACTTCAAGAATAACTAGAGGTGCAAGATTGAAGGATTGGGCAGATTGGTTAAGGTTCAAACCAGGTTTGGTTTGAAACGGTCTGTTTTTTTGGTATGGATCAAAATAGGACGGCCAGGTTGTGTTGACCTAGGCACTTTTTCGTCCATTGTTTATAAATTTTATAATGATTAACATGTGATTTATTATTACAAGTATATATTCCAAAGCTTTGAACAAAATGATTAAGGAGAAGTACGCATTAAATATATTCATTGGATGAGTTTAAAACACATATGACCTCTCTCGTAGCTTTTTATGTATGGCCCTCTTGATATTAAACATGACCCAAATTGATCCATTCATAGATTAATGGGTCAAAATTGCCACCATTAGAATAATACACATGCGATTGATTAAAGTAGCAATGTACTAATGTAGCATGGCTCTTAAAAATAAAACCAAAATCCAATATATTAAAAAAAAGGCACAAGTTGGACATGCAAAATCAAATTAATACAAAAGACCTACTACAATAATAGGCTAATAGCATACATGCATGAAATGGACTCGAACATATTCAATGCTTAATTGTAAGCAACATACAAATATACATAAAACACACACACACACACACACACATATATATAGAAAGAGAGAATAATTGTGTTATACCTGACCATCGGAGGATGGTTTGACATTAAAAATCATCTCACTTTTCAGCCCAACCCGTTGCTTTGCTTTTTCTGCTGGCATTCACATCTAGCAACTTCTGCGCTTGATTGGTATATGTAAATTTTATGTTACACGTTCTACAACAGTAAAACTAGATAACTAACAGGAAAAAAATGACAAGGTTCAAGCTTAACACAATACTACAGACACACACATATAATCATATATACATGATGGGGGCGGTTATTGTGAAAAGTGATAAAAACGTGCGAAGTGTGCGAAGTCACGTAACATACAAAATTACGTAACATAGACAGAATCACTACTAGTTCATAACTAAAATCACGTAACATATAGTGTCATTACGTAATTACGTACCATAAGACAGAATCATTCAAAACTTTACATAAAATTACGTAACTTTGTATGTTACGTGACTTCGCACACTTCGCACGTTTTTGAGACTTTGTATTTGAACCGACCCCTATACATGATAGTGTATGCAGGCTCAAAACCATCCATACACAAACTATATTAGCACTAACCTTTCTTGTAGCCCAAAATTCAGTTTCTGACAGCACATCTCCAATCACAAATTGCTTATGAAGCTTCTGCAACTCACTACAATAACATTTTAGCTACATAACTGTTAGTGACATAAATCACGAAGAAACTACCAACCGTTCACTTAAGTAAGAAATATCACTGATTATTTGATTTACAAGTTTACTACCTTCATCACATAAATGCTGTTAAGAGTAGCCAGATAATGGATGATGAAACAGTTTATAGGCGTATTTGTCATATTTTCATATAAAAGATATTTACTATATATTATCAAAATGAAAGAAAAATTTAAGAGAACATAAACACTATCAAAACAAAAACATACATGTCCTCCTGCAACAGCTTAATTCGACGCTCCATTTCTGCGGAGCTAAGTTGTTCATCTTTTTGTGGAACAGCCTTGTCAGAGGTGGGTCCCCCAACTTCCCCAGAAAATGCGATAGCTTTGGCTGTAAGTGATCATTAACACAACCAATTTATATACAAAGAATAGTCCATTTTGTCACACAAATAGCAAAGAACCACAAATGAAACAAATAAATTCCAATAACTGATTCATACTAGATAAATAATAATCATACATTAACACGTACCAAGTTAGCATGTAGAGTGAGATATGCAAAGACGTGTTCCTAAAATAAAATGCATCAAAATAAAGAAGTAAGACTGCATACATTCTGGTTCAACTGTTCTGTCCCATCCCAATCACATCCATTTTTCAAACGTCTAAGGTTAAATAGATGTCCTTTGGTTCTCATTCGGTCAATTTTCTTGAATTTATTTCATCAAAGATTCTGCACTAGTGAAGCAGGTACAATGTAAGAAAGTGCAAAGCTATAGGATACATATGATCAACTATCTAATGAAGCCTTAGAATTCATCAGCATGCTACCTAATATCTGGAACAAAACTGTTATTCTATATCATAGCTTTTATATTAACAACAAAGTCGTTTTAAAACGCAGCAATAAGATTTTAGTCCTAGTATCTAAAGACATTGAAATGGATTCACATCATAAACCAAAAATAAAATAAAAGATTCAGACAAAAACAGCGCCGAAAGTCCATAACACCTCACCTACAAAATCCCTGCAAATTTCCCTGTCTGAGAAATTTTCGAACTCGAATATATAATTACCCTGAGATCATATCAAAATAGTCATATAAAGTCCAAAAGACACAAATATAACAAAATAAACTATAACTAAAATAAATAACCTGATCTTGTGTAAGATTAAGTAAGGCAGGTCTGTTAGCACCCTCCTTGCTGGATTTATGTCCTTAAAAAGACAAACTAAACATAATCAACATCTTTATTCAACCACAATAAAAATGCATTGAAGAATGTATTGTAATTTAATGTATTGTATTGTAATGATCAGTGATCTCAATCATAAGACGATTTAACTTGCCTTTTATAAGTCTAAACTCCACATTAAGCTTCATAGACGATGACGGATCATTAGGCATAAAAACAAACCTCTCCCTCGTCTGCCAAAATGTATGATTAACAATCAAAATTATTAACTTAAATAATCAACATACAGGTCAGAGACGACGCGATTAACACAAGTATACCTCCTAATTTTATATACTTTTATAAAAAGTAAAAAATTGCATAGTGTAAGTACGTATCCTAAACAGGTCAGGAATTGCCGGTCCTAATTAATAATAAGCACATTGAATGAAGGATATACCATTTTCAATATACCGCGGAGGCCGGGGTCTTTGACGGAGGATTTGTACTTAGCACGCTTAACCACCTGCGCATCCGTCATGCTCCAGGTGATAATTTATCGAATTCGTTAGGGTTTTGTGATGAACAGTGACAAATAATTGATGGAAAAGAGAGTGATAATTAAGAGGGAGAAATATGAGGAAATTGAAGTGTAAATAATAATAATAATAATAACAACAATAATAATATAACAAAATTGGTAACAAAACAAAAGAAACGATGATATAATCTAATGATGATGATAGAGGATATAATGGTAGGATCTAGGGTTTGTGTAGTGTAGTAGGAGACTTGTGATGTACGCTTTATCTGGCTTTGAGTGATGTTAACAGAACGGAAGATCGGGCAGACGCTGCGTTTACAAGTCGATGATGGGTGGGACTGGGAGGGCTTCTATAGTTGTATTGCCGATGTGTGTTTTCTGCGTTTGTTTATATAGATGATTGGAAAATGCAATTCAAGTGGTGTCAACTTTCGGTTTTAACCCCTATCGTGTTCTCAAGTTACCACATTTAAACGAGTAAAAACAAAGGATTTAAAAGAACGTTGATGAAAAATTGTGTTTTACAGTTTTCTTAAGAAGGGGTAGGGGGATGAATGAAAATCTTTGCAAATTCCAATTCGATTTCCGTCAATTCGGTGTACTATACAATACCACAAAGACATTGGTTTGACTCTATGAATTAGTGTAAGGTCGTCGACTTTGAAATTACTTTTTTGTTATAAAAATGACTAAGAATGAATTTATTATGATTAAATTATGAAAATACGTTAAAAATAGTAAATATATAATTTTTCAGAATTAAAAATTATAATGATAAAGTTTTTAAATCTCTAAATGTTTACAAAAATTTTCATAATTGTATAGATGTTTTACGTATTTTAAGTAAAACAATTTATCATAAATGTTTATATTGTTTAAAGAAAATAACAAACAAAAATAGCATATATATATATAGGGCCAGACCCGGCTTTAACTCCTGACCAAGGTCGGGTCACGCCTCATCAACTTAGAACACGACCATTGGACGGCCATTGATTTGTGATTTAAATTCAGTTTAAAACTTAAAGCCATATACTTTGTCTACCCCCAACTTCCTTATAAACCATAGAATCAAATTGGCTCGAAATAAACAAAGTTAACGAAATTAACTTTAGGGCTTTGATTCGGGATTTGATTACGAGTATGAAGGTAGGATAGATTTTTACTTATTGGTTGCTAAGCTTCCATATCCGAGAGTCAACCTAGGGAGTCAAAAGCTTCGATTTAACGAGTGAGGGGGTGCGTGTGTGGAATTAGAGTTAGGTTAAAGTAGACTTATTCACATAACGGTAATTCGGAGAGTTACCAAAATACACACATGAATCCTGCCGAACTTTGGTGATACGTCAAATAAATATTTTCATATATGTAATTTGATGATTATTTATCTATGCTTCACAAGTTTATTCAAGAGGAAAATGTTGGGGAAAAGACCCAACTCCACCCAAGACCCAAACCCAACTGTCGCCTCTTGAGGAACAATGTGCAGACCCAACCAAATCATGCAGCAATGAAAGTTCTGCACTTTCCACCTCCACCCCAAACCCCAACCCCAGTTTCCCTTTTCCAATCCCAATTTCCAACCCGACCCTTTTTATCTCATCGACCGCTTTTGCAATATCACTATTTTGTAGCTTCCAGACTCATTTTTTATGGTATAGGGATACGATTTCCTAAAAAAATCGTAATTTGGTTTCCATCAATTCGGTATACTATACAATACCAAAAAAGACATTGATTTGACTCTATGAATCAGTGTAAGCTCGTCGACTTTGAAATTACTTTTTTTGATATAAAAACGATTTAACTATGAAAATACGTTAAAAATAGTAAATATATAATTTTTCAGAATTAAAAATTTTAATGATAAAGTTAATAAATCTAAAATGCCAAACACATTTTATTAACTTAATTATATTATATTATATAATATTAGTTTACAAACTTATTTGAATAGTAACTCAAATGAATAGTAAAAATATTAATATTTTATTTATATTATTATTTTATTTAAAAACTTTATTATATTATATACAATTATTTTATTAAAAAAATTTATTATATTATATACTATTAATATAAATAACATAATGTTATGTAATTTCGTTACAAATTTCATGTGTTACCTTATGTGTAGATTTCTTTATTTTTTTTAACGTTTACAACCAAAATGGAATCTCGATTGTATAATTCATTGATTGATTAACACCTCATCTAAATTTCGATTATAAAACGCGCAACGTGCGTGATTTTATACAACTAGTTATCTTCAAAGTTAATAAGTTAGTTATAAAGAGATAGAAAATCGGAGAGCCAAACATGCACTTAGAATCAAATTCGATCTTGTTTGATCACTTGATTCGATTCGAGCCTGTTAACGAACCAAAGCCTCAAAAATCAAATATAAAAATTCCACGTAACCATCCGTAACAAAAATCTATAAAAACCCAAGTCATACACAAGCTATCGAAGTCTTGCAACCGAAGCCAACTAGGAATTGTGGGTTTTAAATCAAGACTTGAAGAAGAAGAAGAAGAAAAAGTCTACAGAAAACCAACTGCATCAAACTCCAACCCCATTGAAGAAGATGAAGATAACTGTAATGACCACCGATGAACATATTATTACATTAGAAGTCGACCCTAATGAATCTGTATGTTTTTTTTTATCTTTTCTCAACATTTTCCGTTTAAAGTTCACAATTTTCCCTCTTTTTCTATCATCAAAATCTGATTTTTGAGTTGGTTTTTGTCTACAGGTTGAAAATTTAAAAGCTTTGCTTGAAATCGAGGTAAGATTTTGCATTCAACCGACTTTAGGGATGCTGCATTGTTATTATTAAGTTATTGTGCTTTTTAAGTTGCATATTATAAGTTTCTAGTGTTTGTTTAATTGTCTAGAGTGAAATTGTTTTGATTATTTTAGGAGAAGCTGGCATAAACTGGTTTTGATTATTTATGTAGCTTTCGTTTCATGGATTGTAATGGAATTGGAATTCGCGCGAGAACTATTGTTTGAGTTGGAATTTAGGTGTGTTCGTTTAATAAAATAGAATTAGATCTCGATGGAATTGGAATGTAGACAGTGGCGGATCTAGAAATTATTTCAGTATTAACGTTTTTCATTTTTTTCATTTTGGTAGTAACGTTTTTCAAATATCGTAAACAAAACAAATTTTCCGCTACGTGCGCGGAGTTGAGTAGCAACGGACGCGGCACCTAGCTTCAAGCTAGGTCTGCCACTGAATGTAGATTCCCTTCAGTGTGGTGTTGTTCAATTACAACTCCATTATGTGTAACGAACGCTACAGGTTATTTAGGGATGATTTTACCTGTAATTCCCTAAATGATCAGAACTTTTAAACTTATGATTATTACAAGTTCAAACACTATTGAAATCAATTTTTAGATTTTCTTGTTATCTGGGATGATAGACCAAGAATTGTATGTTGTATCGACTATCTAGACTATGATGATGAGGATAACAGAACTAGTCTAGTAATCCGAAGCTTTTTACGGTGGGCCCAGAAAAAGGGAGGTCGGAGTTGCCAAGTCCTATTTTAGGCTAAAGATGGTTCCGAGTCCGGCTTCATTAGTGAAAGACATTTCCTTTAGGCTTTAGCTTAAAGTGGGGTTGGAGAATCTGACTTTACTGTTCTAAGCTGAATCAGTGGAACTCGTTCGATTTGCATTTTTTTCGACAGTACAAAGTTGGATTTGGATTCAAGAAATAAAAAAAGACCCTAGTTGTCCAATTTGTTTTCCAAAGCATACTTTTTTTTCTTCAAAAAATAAAATAAAAATCCAATCTTGAGTTATAAAAAGTAATAAAATCAACAAGGAGTATTTTCTTTTGATAATTTATCTTCTTAGATTCAATATTAGTGTGTTTATTGTAAGCAGAGTCGAATACCACTTCAACAACAACAACTGCTTCACAATGGAAAGGAGATGAAGAATTATGAGACACTGAGTAGTTTGGGTGTTGTGGATGGAGATTTAGTGATGATGGTTTCCAACACTGCTTCAACGTATGTGTTTTGTTTGCGTTTTGTTATCTTTAAGCTTTTGTTAAACAACAACCAATATCAACTTTCAAAATGGCGATCAAACAGTTTTTTTTTTAAATTCCCCAATAAAGAAAAACACTACACCTTTTAAGAGTTGATAACTTTAAACAAATAATGAGAAATGTAAGACAGATGGTTTATATGCACTCGTTAACCAAGTATGACGATGTTGCGACACACTGCCATTTTATGCTAAATGGTGAAGTTCTTAATTGCAGGGTTTCTAGTAATGAAGTATTAAATCCAGACGGATCTGCCGTGAATCCAGCTGCCTTTCAGCAGCAAATCCGAAACAATCCAGATTTAATGGCCCAACTGCTTCAGGTTGGATTATTTTTGTAACCTTAATTTTTTTTATATAAATTTGAGTTTCTAACCCTTGGATATGAATGGCAGAGTGATCCCGAGTTGGCCCAAATCATTATTGGGAATGACCTAAATAAGTTGCAGGACTTATTAAGACGACGTCACAATCAGAGATCTGAATTACGCAGGCAACAAGAAGAAGAAATGGTAAGTTGAGCAGGTTGGGTAATTGGTCAAAATGAGATCATGTGGGTGGACCCAAAAACACTTTTCTGTATCTAATATTTCTTCAAAGTAATGATTGTATCAGGCATGAGTACAAAAACAATACCTTTATGAAAAAAAGTTCAATGTGTTAGTTTTGGCATTAGAGTATAGTTGGCGTTAAGTGTATAGTTATGCTTTCTTTAAACTGAATGGAAGTTGTATGCACAAAATTTACACCTTGGGCGACCCCACCCTTTTGACTTGTTAGACATCATATGAATAATGAAACATAACTAGAATCAACCCACTAATATGTCAACAAGTCAAAACCGTTCAGGTTTAGTTGGGTTGTCCTTAAACACATATTTTACTAAAAATTAATATTCTATGAACATTTAGGAGGTTTTGTGCATAAAAAATTTGCCTTGAGCGACTTTCAACTGTTTGACCCATTAGACATTAAACATAACTCGAATTGTGACCTGTTTAAACATGTTGAATTGCCACTTGTAAGAAGAATTAATGTCATTATTGTTTATATCTTTGTACATTTGTGTCTCAGCATATTACATTATGAGCTCCGTTCTAATTTGTTGTTTATCCAAAACAAAAGGCACTACTGTATGCAGATCCCTTTGACGTGGAAGCACAAAAGAAAATTGAAGCCGCAATCCGACAGGTATATGATCATTTTTTTTGCTTTGCAGACACTAATATAATTATCCTAGCTAAACTTTTAAACCTCTCAATTGTAGTGATTGTAAATACTTTAGTTATGCCCAATGGTGAAGTGCTTGAATGAAATATGTATAGGGATATGACTGAACTATCTTATCCATTCAGACTTTTCTTTTAAATAGTGAATCAGGCAGTTTAGGCACATTAAAATCTTAAACAAATGTATATAATAATCTTAATGCTTATTACTTTGTTGTCTTAATGAGTGCTCATTATCTTACAGAAAGGTATTGATGAGAATTGGGCTGCTGCACTAGAACACAACCCTGAAGCTTTTGCAAGGGTGGTAAGTAGTCTTTGCTACCGTGTTTATATATATATTTGATTTTTTTTAAACATGAACAATGTATTTTGATCAAATTTTCAGGTCATGCTTTATGTTGACATGGAAGTCAACGGTGTTCCTATTAAGGTATGATTATAAATAGTGGCGACACCTAAATATTGTGAGAACCGCAACAACCCGCGAGAAACCAATCAAAATCATTATTATTTTATGTAAAGTATATAAAATGTAAGATATACATGAACTATCTTACCTATTTGTACACATGTGTAAATGGTAAAAACGTACACATGTAAATGGTAAATTTACCTATATGTATTTCTTTAATTTATGAATACATGTAAAAAGGTATTAAAAACAAACAAAAAAATGGACTTGATTGGTTTCTACACGAGTTCTAGCGATTCTCACAATATTTATGATTTCTCATTTTATCCTTCCTCTAGACGTATATCCCTATAAGTTTTGTTCCTATATTTTCAGTGTTGATATAAGGTTTATAATATATAAAAGTATTCTTTCAATTCAGGCATTTGTTGATAGTGGGGCCCAATCAACCATAATATCAAAAAGTTGTGCAGAGCGTTTGGGGTAGGAGCCATTTTTTTTCCTTCAAATTTTGGGATTAGTAGCTATACTTTATACATCCATTTTACTTAGTGATATGACTTGATTTATTTATTCTTAACCAGAATAAATATCTAAATCAGTTTGGTTTCAGTTTAGAACCCGTTTTTGATCCCATACAAGACCGTGGAACCAAATACATACGTGTGTTTGTTTTAATTTGGAGAACATAAACTTAAAACTTTGTCCTTTAAAATTATTTACTTAGAATAATATATTTAATTTGGAGAACATATCTAACCACGTTCACTGTTTCTACTTTTCATATTTGCTTGAAAATTATTTACTAAAAATAATATAATTTATTGACTATTTCATCTCTTTTAGATTGTTGAGGCTTTTAGACCAACGTTATAAGGGCATTGCTCATGGAGTTGGCCAATCAGAGATTCTTGGTAGGATACATGTGGCTCCAATTAAGGTAAATGTCATTGATTGATTTGGTAATTTTACGTAACAAGTTCCACATTGATGTTGCACTGGTTCAGCCAGCTACCACATCAGATGCCATGTGTGCAAAAATGCTTATATTAAAAAGAATAAAAGTTCAATTTATTTACAAGTTAATGATCTTTTTCAAAATAATTGTTAAATCTCACGTTAGTGCCACATAGCACATATCATCATCATCATCATCATCATACTCAGTTAATCCCACCTATAGCAAAGCCAAGGTAGGGTCTGAGGAGGGTAAGATGTAGACAACCTTACCCTTAAGAATAGAGAGGCTGCTTCCAGTGAGACACCCGGCTCGATGTGGTTTGGTATCAAGCCTTGGACATAAGGCACATAACACTTAGCAATTGATACAAACCCGATCGGTGCATGTACCCCTTTGTCTTTTAGCTATCAAGCCCACCACATGATGCATGCTTAACCGTCCGTCATTTTTAACGTTATTTTCACGAAATTAGTAAAATAATGTTAAAACTAGTGCAACTTTATTTTTGCCCCCCGAGGGCTACACGTATATACATTGTATGTGCACACCGTAAGTGCCACATAGCACATATGTAAATGCTAAATTGAAAAGATGTCATATTAGCGAATCTTGAAATGTGCTTCGGGTTGAACATGCCATGTTAGCGAATTAATGTATTATTAATTAATAATACATTAATAGACAATATGAAGGGTTTTTGTTTTGCTTTTTTTATTTCTTAATTCTGTATCTTAAAATGTTTCTACTTTCCTAATGTATCTATTTATCACCACCTAATGGATTTCATATTATTCAATTTTTTGTAGATCGGTAATAACTTCTATCCGTGTTCATTTGTTGTGCTGGATTCACCCAATATGGAATTCCTTTTTGGATTAGACATGCTTCGTAAGCACCAGGTAATATCCGATTCTTTGACTTGCTTAATGAAGCAAATGATATTTAATTTCCGTCTAATTTTGAAATACTATTTTTTTCACAGTGCTCAATCGATTTGAAAGATAACGTATTGAGAGTTGGTGGAGGAGAGGTTGCCGTACCCTTTTTGCCAGGTTTCATATTCTGTCGATATAAAAAAGATGTTATATTAGCGACACTTGAATAATAACAAACGTCTCATACTACATATAATTAAATCACTTCTTGCATATGCATTAACAATGTAAGTTTTATATAAAATGATTTAGAAGGTTGTATGCGTTAGATTATACTATTTGTGACTTTCAACTTGTTCGACATGTTTCCCTTTTACATTAATGACCTCTAAATGAGAGCTAAGTAGCTATTACTGAAATTCAAGTGTTGTATTTTCTATTACTGAAACAATCTTTGCATATGCAATAGAGTTGGCAAAATGAGCGGGCCATGTATGTTAAGTAACAGATCAATTTGAGTCCGGCCAAATGGGTAATTTTATAGTACAGTTTGGTCGGGTCGCATTGACCCACAAACATTTTTTTTTTCATTTACTAAAAAGATAACACATAACTATAGTGTTAAATATGATTAAAAAATATACCATTACTAAGGCAAGCTAGTTTTATAAAAACAACTATTTATAATACTGTACACGTTAGATATACACTTTGGCCTACTTTCAACACATTTGACATGTATTCTTTTTCAGCTGTATAAGTATGTCTGAGATAAAACATGATTACCATCTTTTTTTTGTGAATTAACAGAAAAGGACATCCCACGCCATTTCCTAGACGAGGAGAAGCAGTTAAAAGAAGCATCTAGCTCTGGAACTAGAGTAAGATATTGTTTTTCCATTTATCATAATCGTAACTCCAAAAAAGAGTTGTTTATAGTTCACTGAGTATTTATCCAGCAAAAAATCTCTATGCTTTAAGAAGTACGAAAGAAGTTGTAGATCTTTATGCTTTTTTTAACCCTTAAAAACTACCTTATATTCTAACAATTTGAGTCACATATATATTCATCTTAATTATTAATTTATTTGTTATTATTTATCATATTTTAGGGTTCATCTGGATCAGCAGCAGAGAAGAGCAACACCCCAACACCATCTGGAGGTCCATCTTCTGGTTAGTACACAAACACACTTCGGAAGAAAATAAACGCCTTGCATATTTCAATAGTAATGAATAACACATGTTTTGGTCATCCTGCAGGTCTGCCCATGGTGGTCTCACTCATGTGAGTTTTGTTTATATACCTTTCATCGGCAAATGACATAAAACAGCAACTTAATTTCATATATATCCTTCTAAGCGTTCAAAATTTCATATATATTATTACGCTTTCAAACACTATATATAACACCTTTACTCATTTTATTATAGTAAATAAAATAAAACCAGTTACTTATAACAATATGTTTCACTGAATAAATGAAAACAAAAACATCATTATTATCGTGAATCATTTTAGCACATAATGTTCTCTTTTATTCAGAGAAAGATGTTCTTATAAATATATGAGATATTATTATTATTATTATTATTATTATTATTATTATTATTATTATTATTATTATTATTATTATTATTATTATTATTATTATGTTTACTATAGAATGTGTAACTACAATATTTTTCAAGTTTTCTCTAAAGATCCATATAATATTACGAAAGAACCGAAGGATATATGAATTGTTCAACTATTATTAGGCATACTAAGAAAAAAAAAGTTGCATAAATCAGAATACTTGTGACATTATGTCGCTATTATATGCTATTTGTCCTACTTTTATATATTATTTAGAAGTTATGATTTATGCGTGTATATGGTGTGAATATAGGGACCTGAATTTGAAGCCAAGATTGGGAGTTAGTTGAGCTCGGGTTCAGTAGAGACGCAGTTATACAAGCCCTGAAGTTTTTTGATGGCAATGAAGAACAAGCAGCTGGATATCTTTTTGGGGGCTAAATACTCATTTATTAACTTATACATATTTTATAGCTTTTATGTACATTGTTATTTAAAGGTTAGTAACAAACTTTATGTTCTTTAAGCTTTTTCAGACTTGATAATCATCTTGTGTCCCTTAAGCTTTTTATCTAAAACTATGTATCTGCCTATTGTTGCGTCGCGTTTGATTTGAAGATGTTTCGATGCTCAAACTAGACATAAAATACAAAGTTGGACGAATCAAATTCCAGTTTAAATTCGAGTCGATTTTTAACTTTCTTTATATTGCATTTTTAAATTAGCAAAATTCGAATACAGTTGGTTCAAATTAACTCAATTCAGTTTTGAGTTGGTTCTTCCTCAATTCTAATTTGAATTCGGTTCAAGTTCACTCACAAAAAGTGTCCGATAAATAGAAACCGATTAAAAAAAAACCCAAGTAACCCCAAAACCGATTTGATGAACACAACACATTTTACAAGTAACCCATAAAGGGATCCATTGAACACAACCTGTTTTATGTTACTTATTTCCAACTTTTCTTAATAAATTAACAATAATCACATAATCAGATTCAGAAAACAATACAAACTTAGAAAGTGAGTCAAAATTCAATATCTTAATGAGATTGAAAATTTGTTACATACCCAAAACTCGAAACGATGCATAATCTCGAAAACGACTCATGTTTATAGGTATAGATATCCAAAAACAAGACATACAAAAAGAGCTCAAAACCTTTCAGCTAATCTTGCAGTAACAGCTCTTAGTTTTGAATACACCTTCCCTGCAGGTGACCCCATTATAAGACTGCACAAAGAATCTCTTGCAACCTTAATATTCGCAAACGATCCCAGTATATGAATCTTAGTATCCGCAATAACAATCCGTGTTTTCGTCGAATTCTCAATAGCGAATTTTGTTTTACCCCCTTTACCCGAAAGCCTTCCAATCGCGCGCGAAAGATGCTCGCCCTTTAGAGTTTTAACGTCCTTGATTTCAAACGAGTCAACATAAAGTTCATCCATTCTCAGTAACGCAACTGCGTCGATCACATCAAAACCGAGCACAAATGCGTGAACAAAATCAGCACATTTCTGCAGGTTGCTGACATCGGGAGTGTCCCGCCTCGTCATCATTTCAACATTTCTTGTCTTTAAGTTCATACGGATGTCGATTTTCATTTGGTCGTATATTGGTGTGTATATATCCATCCATGCTTTTTTCAGTGGCGTGTACCTGTGTCTTGGGACAGGAATTTTACGGAACTGAACTTGGCCATCGGAAATCTCATGGGCGGTTAATGGTTTAAAGTTGGGCTTTGCTATGGTTTTCGTTTCAGTCGGAATGGTTTCTTCAACCTCCATGGAAGCAGCAGCTCCTTTGTTGGATTGCATTATGAAGCAAACCCTACACAATTATCACATCAAACTCAAAACAGATGTACATTGCAACATACGCAGCTTTTAAGAGGCGGGGAGGGGCAACCGACCCCCCAGTCGCTCAAAAGTTCCGATTATATAGTATTCGTATAGAAATTTTTGGTATATAAGGTTTCAACCCCCCGAAACTAGTGACTTCCAACCCCCCGAAGTTTCGGGTCAAGCTTCGCCACGGGCAACATTATAACATAAATTACTAACACATAATATATCCAATGATTAATTCAAACCCTTAAAACACAGTTACACGATTAGCATCTACATTGAAACATGACCTAGTATGGAGATGATCAGATGAACATAAAACAACCAATCATCACCAATAATATACGCCTGCGCGCAGGGGCAATCGCTTCAGCCTACATAAGACGTGAGATTTACAATAAGCGTAGGTGAGGCGCTTTTTTGCAAAAATTTTTTGGCAAAAGGCGATATTGGAAGTGCGCGCCACGTGTACACGACATATTTAGCACGATGTTGTACAATAGGCTTTTTAGGTTGTAAATGTAGGTATATGATGATACTAGAAGCCTATAAGATATAGGTAGCAAATTGCGCTGGCATACGAAAAGCGGTGCGCTTATTCGCTTGGTGCTTTAGAGCATCGGTTTTACTTGTTAGAACCGAGTGCTTTTGTGCGCCTCATGCTTTTTTTCTAAACCAAGATAAAAACAAAAACAAAAATATAACCATGATAATTCTATCGAAATTACAATCTCTTCTAAAACACAAGATCAACAATTTAACTAAATAAGGCCCTAAAACCCAATAAATCCACGATTAACAGCCAGATTAGAACATAACATAATATGACGGTACAATTAGATAGATATACACAGATACTTACAATATTCGACGGCCACAGATGAGACTGAGAGACGAGCAGCTGCTTGGAAGCAGAGGATTGATTGAGGGTTTTGATTTTGTATGGAAGGAATTTAGGGTTTATCCAAACGCCCCCTTTTCTATTTTCATTAGAGCACTATATCCCCCTGTTGAATGTCAAACTGAACTATTTCTTTTTTTTATTTTATTTCATACCGATATCTTTCATTTCAGGATAAAGAAAATTACATCAAAATAACGGGTAGGCGGGCAACAAGCTGCGCCGCCACCCCTTTCTTTATTATTATTATTATTATTATTACAATATTTGTTTACAAAACGAGCTTGTTGAAACATTTGATGATTATGACAAGTGACAATTGAACCATCTTTTAAACATAAACACTTTCTGGTCTAGCGAACTCAGGAATTGGATGTCTTTTCAAATGATAAGGGTTCAAGTCTTGTGGTTGTAAAAAGACCAGAAGTTAGAAGAGTGTATTAAGACGTGTGTATGTGTCAATTATTTTGATAAAGTATGTACGTGCATACTCTCATGGCGTCATTACGTCTTGTCATGCTCGAAAAGCTCTTTCTAGTATTTGGTTTGTAGGCTCGGGTTTTATATGTTTGTTGAAGCGTTTAGTTTGTACACGTCAGTTACAGACATACGTGTATGCAGTTGTTCAAATCATGGTTTATATTGATTTTATGAATTTAAAAAATACATTTTTATTGAGCTACAAATACAAGCAAATTAACCAACTAACAAAATGCGGGTTGTATAAATTTGGTGAACTTGACTCATTATAAGTTTGTGAATGGTGCTTTAATCTCAAATTCATTATTTTGGGCCAAATTTTGACAAGCCTAAATTTTTAGGCCCAAACTTGTTATTTGGGTGGTAATCTAATGGAACCATTGTCAATAACCGATTTCTAGGCCCAAACTTATTATTCGGTAACCGTTGTCAATAACCGATTAACCGAAGCCGCTCGGTTAAATCACATAGCATAAAATTTTGATTTGGTTCGGTTAGGGCCCAAAATAGACCCACGCATACAGGGGTGGGGAGGGGCGGCCGACCCCCCGAATTTTCGCTCAGAAGTTCCGATTATATAGTATTCGTATAGAAGTTTTTTGGTATATAAGGTTTCGACCCCCCGAAACTAATGACTTCCGACCCCCCGACGTTCCGGGTCAAGCTTCGCCACTACACGCATACCCTTAGACTCATGTAAGGTTCAACCAAGGACCAAATAGTCAAAGAGGCTGACTTAGCTCGTTTAAGCTTGTCATTAGCTCGAACGTGTGGGTTTTCCAAACACTGACAACTTGGCTTGTTAGCTCCCATGAGCTAGCATGTATCGTTTGCAACCGAACTAAGGAAAAACGAACTAAACTTTGGTAGTCAAAAAAGACAAATATAACAAACCATTGTTTGGTTAACTACACGAAACCATTGCCCATAACGGATTAAGTGCAACCAATCGGTCTACAAAACAACATAAACTTTGGTAGTCAAAGAAGACAACTTAGCTCGTTTAAGCTTGTAGACACGTAGATTTAGCAACCGTTCACATGTTGGCTCGTGAGCTATGAGCTAACATGTATCGTTACTTTGCAACCAAAGTAAAGTAAAACGAACCAAAAAGGAGGAGAAAGAGAAATATACACAAACAGGCGGCATTTGCCAAATCAAGTAATAAATAAATATTTTAAGCATACCTTTTCATGTAACAATAATATGTGACAAATGAATCATGTACCATACAGGTTTCATAAGTCAATAGATATAACAATCAATAAGTAATCAAATTTCAGAAACCTTTCCAAGCAGAAAGAATTTCATTAACAACTTCACCTATCAAATCTCTATCACCAGATTGTATAAAAGCATTGAATTCATCACTAATATCGAATATCTTACCGAACGTCACAAGGTACTGAATGCAACTAATCTTCAACGTTGGCAATCTATACATCGACGCACTTTGCAGTCTTTCCAACACATTCTTCGTGTCGATATCTTCTATTAAACTTTCTTCACACGCGTCTTTTAGATCTGAAACATCATATTTATCAGCAGCCCGAAGAAGATCAAGTCTGTGATTGATGAAGTCTTGATGCTTTATGTTTGAATATATGTAGCTTAGAAAAGCCTGGCAGGCTTCAAGTGACATGTCAGTGATACTAATGGCAGACATTTCTTTCTCTTTGAGGTTGTGGGAGAACATGCTGTGGAAGACAGGTGAACGGGCTGCAAGAACAGCCCGATGGGCTCCAATTGTTCCATCAGAAGCGCAGATGATGATATCCGTGTGGATGCTTTCTGATAACATTCTGCCGACGGATGAAAGTGTTGTTGAATGCGTGTTGTTTTGTGTCAACGCTTCACTCCAAATGGAACGAGATTCGCCACCCTGCTTTTGTAAATAACGTTGTGTCAAAAAAGCCAGCTTAACAAACTAACATTTATCGTATACTTGCATAAATTCGGGTTTGTCTCAACATCATATCGTTTCACTTGTCGCTAAAATTTTCAATTTGACTCGTTTAACCTTTTTGAGATAAACCACAACCCAGGCAACCTATTCGTATATAAATGAGTCGAAGTGGTAACCAACCCATATCGACCCATTCGGTTTGACCCATTTCACTTTATAAAAAATCCAAGATAAACCAGATTAAAAAAAAAAATCCTAATTTCAAACCAATTTTCCATATCCAACAAACTTTGATTAATGTGTTTGACCTTAAAGTCTGCTAACAAGAAACTATTGACCATGATATTTTGACCACCATTTTAGTGGTATAACACTATCTTAACAACCAACATATGTAAATGCTAAGGTCACAAAATTAGGTTCACCAACCAATCAACCATCTCTCAATGACACAATCCTTTCCAAAAACAATAAATTTTTTATTTTTAAAAATCTTTAAAATGCAAAAAAAAAAAAAAAAAAATTACGTTTGAAGATGCAGTCTTTAGATCAAGAAACTCAAGGTCAATGATAAATCTGCCAGTCAATTGAACATCAAGAGCCCAAACAAAACCTTCACCACTTCTAAGCTGTTTACCCTTTACTTCTGCATACAAAACATACAATATTAATATGCTAAAAAAATATACACAAAAATTAACTTTATAATCAGTAATTCTATTAATCAATGGCGCAACTTTCATGGGGCGGGCAAGGGCGGCCGACCTCTCCATTATATAGTATTCGTATAATTTTTTTTTGATATATACGGTTTTGACCACAGTTTTTCTTATAAAAAACATAGCTATATACTTCCGACCCCTGTTCCGGATTTTCAAGCTTCGCCACTGCTGTTAATACTAAACTTATTACTTACCTGGATGAACCAAAGTCTTGCGCCCTCCCAACGATGAGATTACACGAATGTTGAACGAAGCAATCGGAGGATTAATATTAATATTATTATTAATATTAATATTATCTCTATCTCTAGCTGGTTTTGGTATCACTGGAAGAGTTTAATGAACAAGTTTCTATTCTTTTCCACAACTAAATACCTTCAAAATGCATAATCACATATACCCAAATCATTAATTTTGTCTTTTAACATAAAAACATGTTACAAAATCCAAATTTAATTAATCACACACAACCAATGCAAGTTTTTTTTTATCATTTTTAAATTTTAAAATAATAACAAACAACAAAAAAATGATGAATTAAAATGTTGAATTACCAGTTCCACTTTCCAATCATAAAAGGATCAGATTTCCTGTACGAAGAAGACCCGAAATTATCGATACGCCATTGCGCGAGTCGAGAAATGGTATCGACACGATAAGCAGAGTCATTCATCCTAGCGAAAGCAAGAGCCATCGCAATTTCATGAAAACAGTTAAAGAATCCATCGATCAACAACTCCCCGTGCTTTCCCAGGTTGCTAATCAAGTATGTACATATAATTATATATAAAACACACCCTGTTCTTAATACTCTGTTTCTGCTCTGTTTCTTGCTCTGTTTTTTTTATTTTTCTGCTGATTTAAGAGTTTTGTTGATTATATAATGGGTTTTGAGGGATTGTGGCCCGATTTTGGTGGTGGGTTTCGGGCACGCAATGATCTTGATTAAGCTTTTACGCCATTGATGGTTTTTAAGTTATGGAGATGATGGTAGGGTAATGTAAAGACTAAAGTTTCTTTGCTATTGAAGGGTATGTATGGTGTTGCTTCTTGGCTTTGCTATTCTTTAGTCTATTTTAAAGACATTCCTAATTTCCAAATTTTCAAGATATTATTATAACGACTTTTTTTCTTCGGACATAATGATATTCCCACTATGGTATAATACAAATGGAGATAACATTTTCTTAACGTCTAACAAAGTCTGGTCACCCAAGTACATATATCTATAGGAGAAAGGTTGTCTACGCCTTTGATTAGATCAAGCGTTGATGACCTGGCCAGTCATCAATTTTAGGGGAAATCCATCGCTTGAATACCCACTGAGTTAAACACCAGGTTCACGCATGACATTTTATCACCAACGAGAATCTAACTGGTGATCTCCCCTTGATAATAGAATTAACAATTATTTATGTTTTCTTATTTAATTATATATGTTGATATCAAAATAAACATAGCTCGACTTGGATCCTTACAAGATTGTGTGTTATACATGTCGGGTAGGTACGGGTGCTTAGGTTGCACCGTAGGAGAGCAGGAACACTGCTTTGCCAGCATTCATCCTAAAGCGTGGGCATTAACTGCATCCCTCATGTGGGGTTCATGTGAGCAGATTTAACGCTAAAATAAACAAGGTCTAGGGCAAATGATGTGATGTGCAATGGTACGCCCGCACTATTTGGTGGAATGGCATGGGAAATAAATATAAGAGATTGAGGTCATTTGGTCTCAAGCTCAAATCCTATCCAAATGGGTTTTTACTGCTGTGGACCTTCTGCCAACGAGTTTTTCTCTAAATTGATGGCTTGGTGGACTTGAGATGCTTAGTGAGCAGCCATTTGTTAGTGCTAACACATTGCAGTTCAGGTGGTATTTAGTTGGCACTAACCGCGATCTCTCCCTTGATAATAGAATTATTCATTTTTTGCTTGTACATCAACATCCCTATTTTGACCCCCATCCCCTACAAATTTAGAAAGATGAGAAGTCCTATATTTTTAGGGGATCACTATAGAACCCTATCTAATATTTCTTTTCATATTTTAAACGAAAGTATAATAAGATGAACCCGTAGATAGTGTGGACATTTTAAGAAACACTATATAAAATTAAGAAATGATAGTTTTTAGTTATAGTATATGTATATGTATGGGGATGAGGGACATAGTGTGAATGAACCCCATCTTCAAATTATAAGAAAATTTTGATATTTTGTTTATTTTTAGTTTCACGTTAGGTCTCCATCCACATACCCCATTCCCATATTATTTGAGAAACTAAAATTAACCCTCCATATGTAGGGAGTTCAATATCATCCCTTATCCAATATTTTAGTGTGATTGTGAGTGAGAAAGATATTATTTAATAGATTAAGAACAAACGTACATGGATAATCAGTTATGGATGGATTTTTTTTTAATTTTTTTTTAACTTGTAATTCAGTTTCGATTTTCATTTCAACAAAAGAGGCAAATTACATAAGAATAGCAGGTAGGCGGGCAACAAGCTGCGCCGCCACCCCCTTCTGGATAGAGAACCCTAATGAACAAAGTTTATGGATAAATGTGTATTTTACTTAAATTATCTAAGACGGGATGGGGATTTGGCTTCTATTGTGAATATACATATATACTACTATACGGATCACAAAATCTTAAAGTACTAGCTTTTTCGAACAAAATGATCTTAATATGAGAGAGAAGAGAGAAAAGGGGAGCTAATCAAAGACACATTGGTTGAAAGAAAAAAACGAGCTAATCATCCTGGGAAAGCGAATGTGGTTGCCGACACGTTGAGCTAAAAGGAAAAACGAGCATTGTTCGGGTAAAGTCCTACAAGCTAGTAGTTACTCCTGATTTTATGACACTGGTTATATATCATCAAACGAACAACCTACTATGGTGGACCATGGGTGACTCTTAATACCCTCCTCCTCCCCCTAGTTTTTTTCGATTTTTAGTAATTTTTATTGAAAAAATCTGAAAATTTTATATTTTATCGACATCGAGTCCGTCCCCTAGATTTTACTGAAAACTAAGTTGAAGATTCGCCAATATAGTGGACAATGCTTATGGTGTTAAAACACATTATGTAATGTGGGCTCTAGTATTTAACATACATCTTTTTATTTTTTATTTTTCCAAATGGTTTGATCTCCGCTGTAATATAAATATCTGGTAGAAATGAGTTATCGAAGAATCATACATCTTTTTATTTTTATTTTTTAACATACATCTTTTTATTTTATTTTACCTACAAATATTTAGGGTACAATCACATGTTTAATAAACTTTGGACAATGTTTTAAAACTCATATTGGAGGTTAGATCAGAGGCTCCACTAATTCACCAGTTCAATCGGGTATTACTGATGTCTGAAGAGATCAACATAGAATGATTTTGCAGTAAATTTTGCTTTGGTTTTATCTCGTTCATTTAAAATCAGTCATTTCATGTATGTGCACTCTATTTGCTCGTAATCAAACCGTTAACACCCATGATTTTCAGTTTAACCATACAATCCCATACGATTTTAGAATATTATTTAAAGCATGGGCATATTTTGGTTACTTTGTCCTTGTAAGCAAAGTATCAATTTTGATTCACTCAAAAGGAAAAAAATAGCAAAGTGTGGGGTCAAGATTATAAATTTTGCTGTAGGGACTATGGAAGCATCGATCTTTCAAGCTTCCAATAATAACACTTCCACATTAAAAATTGACGCCCAATTAGAAAAGTTCAACGTCGTAATTCTATTCCTAACCTTTATACAACATTATCTATTTTTTTATTTACCACTCTTGAATTTGATTGATATTTTATACATTTTATTTATTAGGCGGTGGGGTGTGAAAACACAACGAGCAGAAGATGGCCACCTCATCACCTTGGTCACCTAATCACCGAAGAAGAAGAAAGAGATAGAGAGAAAGGCATCAGGGCAGATTGGGAAAAGTCACCGAACTCACCGAAATTTGAAAGGGGGAGGGGGTGTTCCCCGACGGGACCGATGCCACCTCATCTTCCCGACCCTTTCTCACACCCCTAAGCTTTAAGAACAAATTTCTAGAAGAAAAATGAAGATGAGGTAGTTCTATATAAAACAAAAAACACGCATTTAATACTTAATACCATGATAAATTGCCAAATTATGACATCTAGAATCGCAGATATATTTAGTATTATAGTTAAAATTTATTTATATGAGTGATGTCAAGAAATGAAGTGTCAAATGTGGACCATTTGATAACACACTATAGTGGCCCATTTGTTGAAAGAGGGTAAGACGGAATGGGTTACATGTCGCAACATTGATTGGGTAATGGCCAATTCTATTTACACAGTCCACATCCCATAATGGAACCAAATTTCCTCCATATTCTTTTATGTATTGTTATCTACTTTAAAATGTTCTCTTTTTTTTGGAATTAAAACAATTGTCAAATTTACATCAAAATAGCAGGTACGCAGGCAACAAGTCGCCCCCCCAAATTTAATAAATGTTCTATTTGTTTAAAAAAAAAAATCATGCCTTGTACCTATTTCTAAACGAACTGACTCGAGTCCAAGCTCGTATATACTGAAGATTGACTTGTTTAAATTTAGGGGGTTCAACTTCAACTTGTTTGAACTATATTTATAAATCCCGAGTATCGCTTGCTAATAGTGATTTGTCAATCTCGGGTTCAAGTTCAGCTCATTTATCGTTTATTAAATATATAATTATTTTATCTACATACATATATATGATACAATGTATAGCATATGGTTTATTTTATCAATTATATACATGGTAATGTTTCTTTTTTCTTATGCAGCTAGACATTTGTATATAAAATAATAAAAAATTGTTTATATAAATAGCATGCTTATTGAGACTCATACGCCCAGTCTAACTCATTACGTGAAGCTTGAGCTCGAACTTCTTTATTAAAGGGCTCCAACTTGAGCTCGAACTCAAACAAACTCATCTTGTTTGCAATCTTATTTATACATGTAACTTTAGTAACTCTCCGATTTCATGATGATGGCTAAAGTAGTTTGTTGTCCAACGTATTTAATTAATATAGCATATACAAGTAATATAGGAACAATAATATATAGGCAACTTATCAAGTAGTTTTGTATGAGTATTAGAAGTTATAACATACAAGTGAAAATCGATTTCATTGGTTTGTTATAGTTTACTTTATGCCTTAGATTAAGCATTAAAATCATGTAAGTTTGAGATTTGATTTGATCATTGTTTATTAAATAGATTGAATTTTAGGATTCAGTTAGATGATTCATTTGTGAATTTCTGAAAATCAGGTGATTCATTTGTGAATTCCTGCAATTCATTTGTTTGTTGGAAATATTGGCATCGATTTCGTTGGTTATAATCATTACTTTATGGAAGGTAAAAATTCAAGGACTCAAGAAAGGATGGTACAAGCGGTAGTGCTGATAACTTGTTGGAATATATGGAAGGATCGAAACGAGTTGATATTCTCAGGTAACGGGGTGATGATAGATAGACTACTGGGAGAAATAAAAGCAACTGGTTTTGCCTGGATCAAAAATCGAGCAAAGATGCATCAAATGGAATGAGAGGAATGGAGAACTTTTACATTTGGGAATAAAATTGGGTTGTATTATCGGTGTTGTAACTTTAAATTGAATGGCTGTTTTGTATCTTTTTCTAGCTCCTTGCTAGAAGGATGAGATGTAAATATTTTAACATGGAATAAAAGCGTTTGCCGTTAAAAAATCATTACTTTATTTGTTGGAAAATTAGTTATGCCACCACATTGGGGGCGTGTGTGTGAGGGTAGAAAATTAATAATACTTTTTAATATTATTTTTTTGTAACTAATTCATACAAACCTAACAAAATTTTAATAAAATACAGTGCTAAAAGTCAAACTTGTTACTAAACGAAAAACACATAACTCACGCATATAACTTTTTAAAACTAGTAATTATTAAGAACGAACTATAAAAGGCTATTTGAGTAATTAATCTTTTATTATAAAACAAATCATATTGACGTGTAGTAAATGAGTAATGGTGCACTTGCCCGTCAATTTGGACCATAATCATGAATTCATGACTTTGACAATAACCTAAGTCCTAACCAATAACTACATGGAAAATTACCAAAAAAGAAAAATGATTCAAATAGATATATGATAATTAGCATCACAAAAAAATAAATAAACTGATGCCCTTTCTTCATTAATCTTTGATATAAATAGTACAAGGCGGTTCCACTATTTTGGGATACCGATAATTACAATCAATGATATTAAATACAAATATATACTATACTAAAATATCTCGGCTATTACACCCCCGCAGTCGAAGCGGGAGGAGACCGGATGCTGAGACTGGAGCGGAAGTCTTCAAATAGAACGCGAGGTAGACCCTTGGTAAAAATATCTGCAATCTGATGACGGGACGGCATGTGAAGGACACGAACTCTGCCACGCTGAACCTGCTCCCGAACAAAATGAATGTCCAGTTCAATATGTTTCGTACGCTGATGCTGAACTGGATTACCTGAGAGGTAGATGGCGCTCACATTATCACAATAAACTAACGTCGCGCGAGCCAAGGGGACAGAGAGCTCCAATAAAAGATTGCGTAGCCAACAAATTTCTCTGCAACGACGTTAGCCACCCCACGGTATTCTGCTTCGGCACTGAGCGAGAGACGGTGCTTTGGCGTTTGGAGGACCAGGAAATCAGATTGTCCGCCAAAGTAAATACAATAACCACTGGTAGAGCGTCTGGTGTCCGGGCATCCAGCCCAATCGGCATCAGTGTAAGAAACCAGAGAAGGTTGGGCAGGTGAAGCGCATAAGGTGAGACCGAGAGCAGAAGTGCCTTTGATGTACCGAATAATCCGCTTCAGAGCATTCCAATGGTCTATCCGTGGGCATGCATGTGCATGCAGACCTGCTGAACTGCATAATGATGTCCGGGCGAGTAAAGGTGAGGTACTGTAAAGCACCAGCTAAACTGCGGTACAGGGTCGGGTCATTAAACAAGTCACTAGATGTAGCGCTGAGTTTACCATTAGTGTCAACCGGAGTTGCTACAGAGTTACAGGACTGCATGCGAGCGCGGGCAATGATATCCGTAGCATAAGATTGTTGAGACAGAAACATGAGTTGCCGGTCCGAGTAACAGAAATACCCAAGAAGAAGCTGAGTGGTCCGAGGTCTTTCATAGCGAACTCGGCGGACAAGCTCTGGAGAAGGCGCTGGCGTAAGGCCGTCGAAGAGGTGACAAGTAAGATGTCATCAACATATAGCAGTAGGTAGGCCGTGTCATGGCCCTGGTGAAGAGTGAAGAGAGAAGCATCACACCGACTGTTAAGAAAACCCAAGCGAAGGACATACTCGGTGAACCGCTGGTACCAAGCCCGGGGAGCCTGTTTGAGACCGTATAAGGACTTCTTCAGAAGACACACATGATCCGGGAACTGCTTATTACGAAACCCCATATGTTTGATACATGTAGACAGTCTCATGGAGATCCCCATGTAAAAATGCGTTAGTAACATCCAATTGATGAACAACCCAATTCTTAGACAAAGCAATAGAGAGCACAGTCCGTATGGTAGCCGGTTTTACCACCGGCTAAAAGTCTCGCCACAATCAACCCCAACCTGTTGTGAGCGCCCATCACACACTAGGCGAGCTTTGTACCGTTCTAACGTGCCATCGGACCTGTATTTATGTTTAAATAACCACATGCTACGCACAATATTCATATTAGAGGAGCGAGGAACTAACTCCCACGTACCATTTCTAATTAAAGCATTGTACTCAGTAAGCATGGCGGTGTACCATTCTGGCACAGTCAAGGCATCAAGTGGGTTTTTGGGAACGGAATTATGGTGGATGTGGTGGTGTTAAGGTTTAGTGGGTGTTTGGGTTTAAAAAATCCACTCATGGAACGGGTGTGGATGGTACGGTGGTGTGAGGGTGTAGCGGTAGTGGTGGGTGATGGGTCCGTAGGCTGGGACGATGGGCCAGGTTGATTTGACGATGGGCCAGGTTGAGGTGGGGTGTGGGACGGGCCGGTGGTAGGTGCAGATGGGCCAATATTAGTGGGTTTTGGGCTGGTACCGAAGCAGTGGAGTAGATGGGTGAGGCTGTTGGTTAAAAGGTGGAGGGTTTGGGCCGGTAGGTTTGGGCCTAGTGATGTGCGGACAGAGGTGAAAGGGGAAGGGCCGGATAAAAAGTCATAAGACGGGACAGGGCCAATGGTTTGCTTGAACGGGAAAGTAGTTTCATCAAATGTGACATGACGTGAGATGAATATTTGTTTGGTGTTTAAGTCAAGGCAGCGGTATCCTCGATGTGAGGGTGGGTATCCAAGAAAGACACACGGGTTGGAGCGGTGGTCAAGTTTATGAATTGTGGTGGAAGGGATTAACGGGTAGCAAAGGCAGCCGAACACCGAAGGTGGTCATAAGTGGGGTTGGTGAGGTAAAGTAATTCGGTGGGCGTTTTATTGTGGGAGGTTTTGGTGGGTAGGATGTTTAAAAGGTATGTTGCGGTTTCGAGGGCAAGGTCCCACAAGTAGGTGGGAAGGGATGCATGGGCGAGTAGGGTGCGGATCATGTTGTTTATGGTTCGGATTTTACGTTCGGCTTTACCGTTTTGGGATGAGGTGTAGGGGCATGACAAGCGATAGAGGATACCGTTTGTGGTGAAAAAATTATGAAAGGCGTTGTTTACATACTCACGTCCATTATCACATTGAAAGGTTTTTATGGTGCGTTCAAATTGGGTTTTAATTTGTGAGGCAAAATTGTTGAAGGATGGGAAAACATGGGATTTGTTAGCAATTGGGTATGTCCATAAGAAATTAGAAAAATCATCTAAAAAGAGAACATAATATTTGTGTCCCGAAGAGCTAACAATGGGAGACGTCCACACATCACTATGCACAATGTCAAATGGTTGAAAAGTATGAGAATGCGATGCAAAAAAGGGTAAACGAATACTCTTTCCATAAACACAAGACTGGCATACATTATTCAAATTATTGTCAAAATCAATAAAACTAGAAGTTTTTAAATTATTCAAAGAGGGCCGTCCGGGGTGGCCAAGACGGTGATGCCAGAGTTGTGCAGTGACAGCAGCAAAAGCAGTGGGCTGGGTAGACGGTGATCCAAGCACGAGTGGGTAGAGGTCACCGCTGCTGTTTACATCGCAGGAGGGGGGCCTTGGTCATGTAGTCCTTCACAAGAAAACCAAAAGGGTCAAATTCTACCGAAACAGAATTGTCAATGGTAAATCTACGAACAGAGATTAAGTTTTTAACTAATCTAGGGGAATAAAGGACATTTTTTAGGATAAAGGGTGGGAAAGGTTTGGGTAGGTATTTGGTGCCTTGACCGAGCACAGGAATAGTATCGCCACTACCTACAATAATATTTTGAGAAATGCTAGAATTAGAAAAAGTGTGAAAGTCACCTTGCTCATGAGTCATGGTGGAGGATGCGCCCGTATCCATGTACTGAGTGGGGTCCGGTTGCTGCAAGGACATCGTATAAAGTGCCTGCTCGATGTCAGTGGGCGTGTAAGCCGTATGGGCCTGCTGTGGCCGGGGCCCAAGAAGACCGGGCTGCTGCTGGCTGTGAGATGAGTTGGGCCGAGGGGTGTTGGGGTAAGGGCATGGTGGAGTGGGCCATTGGGTGTAAGGTGAGTAGTTACTGTTGGGCCAAGTGGATTACTGTTGGGCCAGAAAGAAGGTGGATTGGGCCAGGGAGCATGCCACGGTGAAAAGGTTTTGGGGGTTCCAGGCTGGTTGTTGAAACCGACCACGACCAAAAGAAAATTGACCTTTTCCTTTGCCCGTCTGGGGCGAGTAGGGGTTAGAAAAATTATCTGGGGCGCCTCGGGTACGGTTGTCAGGCGGTGATGGGTGGTGTCAGGAGGTGGTGCGGACCGTGTTGGGTGGTGGCGGAGAGGGCGGTGGACGCCGATTTTCGACGCGGACAAGCGCCTGCTCCGCCTTGCGGATTCAACTTGCATGAATCTGGGAGCGGGCAGTGTAGAAGTTAGGGAGGGGTTTGGTATTTTGGGAGAATGGTGGAGATGGATTCGTATTGTTCATTGAGGCCAGCAAGGAGTTGAAGGATGAGACGGTCATTTGTCGACGGGGGCGTCAACGTTGGCCAGTTGGTCAGCAAGGTTTTTTAATTCCTGACAGTACGCCGCCGAACGTTTTTGGAAAACCGTCCAGACGTGTTGTTAGAGAATTTTTGCATAAGCAGTATGGCCCGGGCTTGCTTTGTTTATCTTGGAAGAGGTCTTCAATGGCAATCCAGGCTTCATGGGCATTAGAGGTTTTGTGATGATGGTATGGAGTAGGTCATTGGAGATGGTTGTATAGAGCCATTGTAGAACAATAGCATCCAACCGATCCCATTCTTCGGCTTGGGCGGATGAGAGGGTTTCGGGTTTGGGAAGAAGGTGGTCATGCACAAGAGCAGGTACGACAGTGAATGGTGAAAAGGGTCGCCCATGAGCTGTATTGCGCGGAGTTGATTTCGAGGACGATGGGGATATAATTTTTGATATTAGAAACGGTGGTGGCAGGATGAATCTTGACTCAACCGTGATTGGTGGTGGGGGAGGAAGGTTTTGGTCAGCCATGGAGGGTAGCGAAAAAAAAAACAGTAAGGAAGAAAGGGGAGGCTTCGGCGGCAGAAGAAGGCTGCCGAGTAGGGTTAGGAAGGTATGCTAGACCTGGTCTGTGATACCATGAAAGGCTAGGGTCCTTGCCCTTTCTTCATTAATCTTTGATATAAATAGTACAAGGCGGTTCCACTATTTTGGGATACCGATAATTACAATCAATGATATTAAATACAAATATATACTATACTAAAATATCTCGGCTATTATTATGCCTACGATTCATAGATAACGAATTACTTAAATAAAAAATAAAATACAAATGGAAACATGCATTCATGCATAAAGAAAGAGTCTTGAGTCGATTAAGTCATGAGATCGTGGTTGAAATCTCTTGGACTTTGATTCCTTGATTTTGACTGGTAACTTCTTGCGTCTTTTGGGTCGGGTCTGACCCGTAGATTGATAATGTTGGATCGTATCATTCTCGCACTCTTAAAAACATGCTTGTCCCATGGACATAATTGTTTCTTCACGGTGGTCGCCATTCAAGACGTACAACGGTGTTAGGGGCGGACTCAACATTGTGGCACGGTGGTTGCCACTCTCGTCGGCCTTCTTCACCTCCTATTGGCTCTTCGTATGACAACAACGGAGGCGTGATGAGATACCACAACAACGCAATTCGGTTCACTCTATTTCATCTTCGGCTTGGGTCCTTGGCTATTTGATGACTGATGGATCGAAATGAAACTCATATAGTAACTTAGAGAGAATTACGAATGGAAAGCTTGATACTTATTCAACATTCAAAGGCCATATATATAGGTACAGAACAATAACGTAAACAAAGAAAAGATCAACATGCTAACAACTTTTAACTATTGTAGCCAGTGGTTGCAATGAAGGTGGGAAGGTTTACCCACATTAGTGAGGTTCCTGCCCGGGGGTCTCAGGTTCGAATCCTTGCTTCACCGAAAAAATAACCATTAGGTTTGAAAGGAGAAACCCGTGTGGGGAGGGATTCGATCCTAGGCAGGGTATTCTCAATGGGACATCTTTACCACTAAAACACTACTCTTCAAAAAATAAGTAATTAGGAATGATAAATATTATAAAATAAATAAGCCACAAGACTCGGAGTAGTAGATCTCCAACGTCTCTTTATTTAGACTTCTTCAATAGATACTAACGGATATCCACCTTGAATTACCCTCCATTATCCTCCCATAATTTAAAGTCATCTAACTCCCAATCTTCCACGCAAGTAGCAGAACTGATCCGTGCCAAGTGACTTTGTTAAAACATTAGCTACTTGTTCATGTGTATGACATGATACTAACTCCACTTGACTTGTTTCAACCAAGCTCTAAATATAGTTGTATTTAATATCAATATAAGTTTGTTGCGCTTATGGAATGCTGCATTTTTTTTTAGACAAGAAAACAACTGATAAATTATCGCAATAGATTGTTGTTGTCTTTTGATTATAACCAAGTTCTCCCAACAATTTCCTCATCCACACTGCCTGACACGTTGCTGCATTTTCTCTGCAACGAACTCAGCCTAAGTTGACGAGAGCGCTACCATTGACTGCTTCTTTGAGCTCCATGACACTGCACCCGTTCCGATAGAAAACACATTGGCTGACACTCTTTTTCTATCATCTATGGAGCTTGCCAAATTATCATCCGTATATCCTTCAAGTTTAATATTTCTTCATCACTCATACCACAATCCCTAACTCCATGGTTCGAGCATCATACCTGAGAATTCTCTTTGTAGCCCCATAATGGCAAGCTGAAGGACATTGCATGTATTATGAGATAAAACCAACTAAGAAGGTAAAGTCTGACCGTGTGTGCATCACGTAGAGCAAGTCCCCAACTAAACTTCTAAACTTTACCCATCAGCTGCATTACTATCATCATCTACTTGAAGTTTTTCACCACAATTCATAGGAGTTAGAGCAACATTGCATTGTCACATTCCAACTTTTTTTAGAAGATCATTAGCAGATTTCTTCTGTGACACAAAGACTCCATCACTGCTTTGTGATATCTCTAGCCCAATAAAGTAAGTCAACCTCCCAAGATCAATCATTTCAAATTCTCCAATCATTTTTTACTTGAACTGAGCTAGCAACTCCTTTTTTACATAAAGTGTGGGTTCTTTTTTGATTCTTTCATACGCATGGTGTTGAAGATAAGCATCGATTCGGTCATATCATGCCCTTGGGGCCTATTTCAGACCATACAACGCTTATGTGGCTTCTGTACTTTCTACTCTTTTCCCTCTACCCCAAAACCAGATGGCTGAACAACATAAACTTGTTCTTGAAGTGGCACATCTAAAAAGGCCACATTTACATCAATTGATAAAGTTTCCAACCTTGTTGAGCTACAAAAGATAATATAACATGAACATTTTCAAACCTGGCCACGGGTGAGAATGTTTCTTCATAGTCAACACAATATTCTTGTCCATATCCTTTGACAACTAACCATGCCTTATGCTTTTTTACCTGTCCATCAGTAGTGAGCTTGGGTTTTGTACGCCCATTTAAAACCAATGGGATGTTTACCATCTGGAAAATCAACTAATGACCATGTTTTGTGTTTATCGAGAGCTTGTGACTCAGTCTTCATAGCCTCTATCCACTTTTGATGCACAGCTGCCTCATTATATGAGGTTGGTTCAATGGATTAAAGAGCAAACTGGCATGCTTGGTAATCTTTCATAGGTAGTGTTGAGTCATATAGATAAAGTAGAGAACGCACCTTTGGTGCTTTGTCAACATGTTCTTGATTTGAACTACTAATACTACTACCACCATCAATAGTTGAGCTTGTACATTAGTTATATTTGGTGATCCCACTTTATTTCTACTATTGTTATTTGACCCATTACTTGAGCTGATCCCATTTGAACCATCACTAACCCACTTGAATCTTCTGGCAACACATCATTATCCACTAAGTCTTCATAGTGAATGAATTCCACTGGCAATCCATACTTATCTTCCTCATTTGATGCCCATCTTGCATGTTCATCAAAGGCACATTTCTACTAATAACCACACTTCTTTTTACCGGATCTTACAAGCGATATGCTTTTAAATTAGGAGCATAACCTATGAAAACACATTTGGTTTCATTAGAATCCAACTTCCTTCGATGTTACTTCGATACTAGATTATAAGCAACACACCCAAGTATTCTAAGATGATGCAGAAGGTACTCAATTGTACCATACTTCATAGGGTGTAGTTTAATCTAATGCCTTAGCAGGGGATACATTTCGAAGATAAATGGCTGTTGCAACTGCTTCTCCCAAAACACATTACTCAGGTTCCTTGCATATAACATACTAGTTGCCATTTTAGCTATTGTATGATTTTTTTCGTTCTGATACTTCATTTTGTTATGGAGTATATGGAGCGTTAAGATCTCTCCTTATGCCTTCACTCTTGTAAGAACCCATGAAATCTTTAAACATAATTCACCTCCCCGGCCTGTTCATAAAGACTTGATCGCTACACCTGTTTCTTTTTCAACTTTTATTTTTAACAATTTAAATTTATCAAACGCTTCTGTTTTTTCATGCAAGAAGTATACCCACGTCATTCGACTAAAATCATTAGTGAACAACAGAAAATATTTTTTTACCTCCCAAAGATTGTGTAGGCATTCGACCACGTGCATCAACATGAATAAGATCCATGATATGAGAGGTTCTAAATGCATGACATGGAAAAGAACTCCTAGACTGTTTTCCTTGCATGCAACTTTCACACACGTTCCACTACCTAATTCATGCCACCCATGCACCAATCGATTTATGCTTAAACTTCGCAAACTCCTTTCATTTAAATGGCCATACCCCATGTTCCAAATTAATTATTCATCATCCATTATGGCAAAAGCAATAGCATGGTTAGTACTAGTGACATCAAGTGGGAATGTATTGTTACCTGGCATGGGAATCATACACATGCAGTTTCCAGTTTATTTATCTGTAATAATGTAGGCATCATCATTAAATATGAAACCTATGACCAGTTGCCATTAACTGTCTCACACTTAAAAGATTATAACCAAGTTCTGGTGCATACTGAACATCAACCAAAACCTTTTATCTTCCAGCAACCACCTCAAGTTTAACCACTCCTTTACCTTTGAATAGAATTCTCTTGCGTTGTCTATTCACACCTTCACTTTCCTTGTGTCGTCTATATCTTTATACTACCCTCGTTGACCCGTCATGTGGTTTGAGCAACCACTATCCGAATACCAAACCGCTTTTGTTGCATCATCAATTTAATCACTAGCCACAAATCCTCCATAGCATTTTGCTTTTTCATTCAAGAGGACTTGTGTTTCATTGCATTGCAAAGCCATAAAAGTTTAACTTGTTCCTCCTCTTGATTGTCTCCTCTAATAACAACACTACTTGAGGCTCACTCCAGCGATCTATGATCATGTGGTCGAATCTGTTACAACTGTAACATTGAATACCGGCTCTGCCTTGTCTTAATCCCTTGCCCCTTCCTCCTCCATAACTTCGGCTTGATGCTCGTCCTCTACCACGAGCCACAAACCTAATGTTTCATCTTCTTTAGCCTTAAAGGCCTGCACATCAGCTTGTGTTTGGATGCACGATTCACCCTAGCCAAATGAGCTTGCAAAGATCCCATAAGTTGATCATATGTAATCCGACTAAGGCTTTTGGGCTCTTTAATCGCAGCTACTACATGACCCCACTTCACCAGTAAACTCATAAGTACCTTTTCAACCACCGTCTAATCCGTCACCGTCTCACCATAGGCACGTTTTCTGGTTTACTATCTTCATAACTTTTGAGAGCAAATCGGCCATCGGTTCTCCTTCCCTCATCTCAATAGTTTCAAAATCCCGCCTAAGCCCACCATCAGAACCTTTGAATCTCCTTTGTACTTGTTTTGCAAGAGAACCCATGCTTTTTGGACGTGGTTGCTCCAGAATACGAAAGAATTTCATCGTGAACTGCCGATTGAATTTGTGATAAAGCCCTGTCATCTTTCTTTCTGTTATCATGTAATCAATTTGGATCACCGTCAAATATATTATAGCATTTTCCCACGAGATCCTAGAGATCTTGTGAAATTAAGATGGTCTTCCTCCACAACTTCCAAAACTTATAACTATGGCTGCAAATGAACCGAACTTTTAGCGAACAGTTCACGAACTGTTCGGCGGGAAGTTCGTTTGTGTTTATTCATTTAATAAATGAACGAACATGAACAAAGGTCGCGTTCGTTCGTTTAAAGTCATTTATGTTCGATAGTTTAATAGGGTTTTTAATTTTTATAATGTTTATCATATTATTTAATTTTTATTTATTTTACCCAAATAAGTAAATAGTTTATGTGAGATATGTATATGGCTATACAAGATCAACAAACCCTACTTTTAGTATAATCATTAAATAAATAATTAATAAAGAATTCAAGTTTAAATAACCAATTAATGAAGACTTCAAGTTTAAGATGCGAGTGTAGTTAATTTCTTAGTATATTTGAATTCGATATTATTTGTAGGTTAAGATATGTCCCTTTGTGTTTGTTTGCATTGATGCACACCTCTTTATGTTCATTGATGTCCGATTGTGTTCGTGAGCGTTCATGAACAAAATTGACAAACAGACACAAACGAACACGAACACGAGTGTTTTCTTAATAAACGAATATGAACAGAAAATCCCGTTCGGTAAGTGTTCATGAACTGTTCGTGAAACATAATTTCCTTAATAAACAAACACGAACAAGGCGTTGTTTGTGTTCGTGTTCGTTGGGTTCGTTTGCAGCCGTACTTGTAACATTCACCTTTAAAGATTGGAAGAGGGGTTGTTGGATGAGTTAGTCGTCATGATCATCATCATCATCAGAAGAAGCAATGAACAAATAATACAATTAGCCATGATTGATCTCAGAACCAATATGCTCTGATACCAATTTGTTGGATCAGAATGAAACTCAGATAGTAACTTAGAGAGAATTACCGATGGAAAGCTTGATAATTTATTCAACATTCAAAGGCCAATATACAGGCATAGAATAATTACGAAAACAAAGAAAATATATCAACATGGAAAGAAGGATTTCGGTGGCTGGTGTGGTTTTAGGTTTAGTCCTGATAGCGGCGCAAGAGGGCTCTTTTGGTGATGGTGGTGTAGTCGGTAGTCTCGGTGGCTGTGGAGTCGGTAGGTTAAGTGGAAATGGTTGCGGTTGTGGTGGTGTGGTATCGGTAGTGAATGATGATGTAGAAGACGGTTCCGGGTCGTAATTCGGATGAGACATTGGTGAGGGCGGGTTTGAGGTCGTCGGCAATTTGGGCAGTGAGCATGGAATGCAAAATCTTGTTGGAGTGGATGTGAAAGTATCGTTATGGAAAAAATCATAGGTGAATTGAAGGCACCAAATGATAGAGACATATAGAGTGGGTTAAGCTCCAAGGAAGTAGAAGGAGAAGAGCCATTGGGGTTGGTGGCCGAATGGTAGAAGCAAAGCTTCTAGGAACACCTAAGGGGAGGGAGGTCATGGGTTCAAGTCCCACAAGGAGTAGAAATGTGCCGTTCAGAAAAAAAAAGTAGAAGGAGAAGAACAACAAAACTAAACTTCATTAATTCATTTTTTTTCGCCTGCTTTTTAATGATAATGAAATACTTAAATAAAATGCAAAGAAATTTTAATAATAGAACATAGATACTAAACTGTTGGACCGTATCAGTATTTTGTTTTTCTGCAGTTTAATATTATAATTTTATATTTGATTGGGGTGAAGTGTAATTAATAAAATAAAAAAGAAATGGTTAAAGATGACGATGATCATGAGTTGTGAAACATGTCATTGTTTATTGACAGGGATATTGAATTGAAATTTGATTAATGCGATTGAGCAAGCTGGAGGATGGACCCAACTTAAGCATTCAAATCTTGGTTCTAGACTGTTATTAATGTGAAGGAAATGAAGTTTTTGATCGTATGCGGTGGTTGTGTGAATGAAAAGAGTTATTAACTTTATGTCAAGCTCATTTCCTTGGCCTGTCGCTTTTCTAATTCTGAGTTTCACATCTCTTTCCTATCAGGTTGCTAAACATATCCCTTGTTTTATTTTTACTTGTTATACCGTTTTTACTTTCTTAGGTTTTTAAATAAGAATTGTTTAAGAATTTCGCTTTTTTTTTAAATATGTATTCTCGTAAAATCTCTAAAATCTTTTAATCTTACAACAAAATATCTAATATTTTCTAAAATTTGAATTCTAATACAATCTTTTGATTATAGAAAATTAAACAATTTTTTAATAAACTAGAAGCAATGTTAATTATCAATTTAAGACAGGTGAAAGCAAAGCAAGGAAAAATTATACTTTAGAATATATATGAACTAGCTTTTATCTCGGGAGCGTCCCGGATTGAAATATCTAATATGACATAATAAAATATCTAATATGACAACTAATTAATGACTCGCCAATATATGATTAATGATTATTATTATTATTATTTATTATTTTATTATTATTTATTTTGAACAAATTTCTGCCATAAGTTATCATATTCAAATATAAAAAAAAAACGAATCTCTGCGCCGGGGTATAAATCTAGTGCCATTACAAAATATTATATAATGTCAAATGAATTCGGAAGTTTATAATCGATCATTCAAAAAATAACTAACATGAAATAAGAAAAATTGGTTATTTTTAATTGGTCTATAGTGCCACCTCACATCCTATGTGTCACCTCTCAAAGGAGTCTAAGGGTTATGTGATGCGTTAAAAAAAATCATGAGTATATGATCGGGTATTTGGGTATGTGGTTTTGGGTAATCGGGTCGGGTATCACCTAATCCCAGACCCGACCCGACCCAAACCCACAATTTTTTTTAAACTAATCCCAAACCTGACACAATACCTGTCGGGTTACAAAAAATAGCCGTTTTTTCTCCGTTTTTTAACTAATCCCAAACCCGACACAATACCTGTCGGGTTACAAAAAATAGTCGTTTTTTTCTCCGTTTTTATATAGCACTATGGTACTCGTTGGAAAGATAATAAAACGCTCGTTAATTTGGTGTAATTTTTTTTCTTTAAAAGATCTCGTATATAAAAGATATTAACGTTTAAAAGTTATGAGAAGAAACATGAGAGAGATAAATAATAAAGGTTGAATATTTAATTTTAGTAGATTAGATTTTACTATATTATTTGTTTTTTTTAATTGGTGTATAGGTGCCACTATGATCCTACATGGCATCTCTCAAAGGAAAGAATGCCTAAATAAATGACATGTAGGATTTTAGGCTTTGCAATATATATATATATATATATATATATATATATATATTATATATATATATATATATATATATATATATTAGCTTATATCTCAGGAGCGTCCTGAGATAGAATGATTCTAGTTCAAATATTAGGATTTAGGATGCATTTTTATTTCCATCTCAATAAATCTAACAAAACTCTAAAACTCACAATCTTCCATAGCTTTCATTACTTTTCTACACCTACTGTCAATCCTCAACAACCAACAAACTATAAAAACTTTAATTCAAATCATCATAAACAAATTGAACTTACCAGTTACCAATAGGCATTTACTTATAGTTATTTAACATCAATACAACTGAATTCAAACTTATTGCTGGCAAAGATCTACTCAAAGTTTTAAAGTACATAAACATAGCCATATCTCTCCAATTCCTCACACTCAATCACTACATGTTCATAGTATTCTAATCAGTAATAACTCATATTTTCTAACTTAAAACTTAATCACTAAACAGCTAAACAATCACCTAAGTAAGTTACAACAATTTAATAACTCATCACATCTATGTAATGTCTCACATTCTAATGACTCCTATAATTTCTAACATAATCAACTAAACAATCACTTAAGTTGGAAGTTGCAATCATTCAAAAACATATCACATCTCTGTACCAAGTCCCACAAACACTGGTAAGGAAACTACATATACGACACAGAAGACAGAACCTGAAAAACATCTAATAGCTTATTAGCCTAACCCATTTCACATATGCCAAGAAAGAGACCAAAAGAGCAGAAAATGTTTCATATTCAGATGAAATAAACTCAATCTCAATCCTAAAACTAATTACCAACAAACAAACAGTTGATGACTTAATAATTTTATCTACCTTTACAAATAACACAAAGTTCAAGTACAGTTCATACATCAAGAAAATGGTCTACACAATAAAACACTTCAACAACTTAGTAAATAAATAAAAGACACCAGAATATTGTATAAACACATCAAACTGTATCATTTCAGTTAGCAAAATTAATGGATGTTTCTACGTTGTCGGCTACTTAATACAAACTTTCATACGAAAATACCTGTTTGAGCAACTTAGTTGCGCTACCATAATCGCCACGGGCACAACTCAACGCATATTGCAAAGCCACCTTACTACCCATGGAATGCCGCAAAAACAACATCAGGCTAGCTTCAATCTTGAGCTTTAACTAAATTAGCAAAATCATTAGCAGCATTAACTATATCATGAGGTGGGTGTAAACACAATACACTAGTTGATTGCCATGATTCCTCAAATTTACAAGAACCATCTTCCAATCTACAAAATCACATCACCTAACCAATTAATAATATAATACCTGCATATTAATTCAAACCCATGTCATAAAAAAACTAAACTTTCTTAATAATTAATATTAAACAATAAATTAAAGTGAAATAATTTAACAAACTATTGACTAATATCAAAATCCAAATAGAAGTACATACACCATGCAAAATTGAAATTTTATAATGGACACTAACAAAAGAGTATATTTCATCAAAAGATTAAAACACGGAAGCCATAAAATCAAACTATTTCATCAAAAGATTAAAACATGAAAGCCATAAAATCTAACTAAACTACTATACCTCAACTCCTTAATAATTAAATTTTCGCTTCGCTTCTCCTTGTTAACAGGCACCTTAGGAGGCGACTCCAACCAATCCAAATCATCGTTGTCTTCACCATCATCAATAACAATCACGGCCTCAGCACTTGTACCTTATCAACCTATCCGATTTTAACATCATAAAAGCTCAAAACCATAAACTTTGTCACTCTTTATCAATTTTCTATTACTAATTGACTCAAAAAGAATATTGTTGACTGCCTTCAAATCTTCAATCAAATGGCATCCAATGTCTCTAGAAATTAGATCAACCTCAACTTCTTTTGCAATGACATCCAATTCTAACAACTAATATTCTACTTTCTTTCCTGCCAAAATCATAGGCTATGCTTGACTTAGATCTAGGCCTTCAATTGAGACTTTGCAACCTTCACGTTCGTTTTGGAATGAATTGGCATCCATCTCGCGATTAAAAGCAATAAATGCCTCATATTCAATACTGAGTCTGTAGAGTATCTATCTATTATAATAATTGAAAGCAATAAATCCTACATGGCATTTATAGAGGGTATCCTTCCCCTTGAGTGTGCCATGTGGCATTAAGTGATTTTAAGAAAAAAAATAAAAAACAAAATTGGATTTTCTTTCTCATGTTTCCTCCCATAATTTTTAAACGTAAATATCTTTTATAGGGTTAAGTTCACGTACAAATAGGCTTTTCCGTGCGAAGCGTATGAATTGAAGGAAAAAAACACGCGCTGACATTTATAACTAGAGTAATTATACAACTAGGGTAATTATATAATTACTCTAGTTATAAATGTCAGCGCGTGTTTTTTCTTTCAGTTCGTACGCTTCGCACGGAAAACTTGTTTGTATTTAATCTTTTATGATCTTTTATATACGAGATTTTTTAAAGAAAATAATTACACCAAATTAAACGAGCGTTTTATTATCTTTCCAAAGAGTACCATAGTGCTATATAAAAAATAGAGAAAAAAATGACTTTTTTTGTGGGGTTTTGTTCGTACAAGAAAAAAAACACAAAGTGTTAAGGTAATTCATTAATCATGTATTGGCAAGTCACTAATTATGTTCAAATCAGTAAATATGAATTCTATTTTCAACATGTGTTAGCATTCAAGTTGTACAATGTTTTAGGTTAAGTATTAATATTAGAGTTATACATTGTTTAAGGTTATGCGCTAACATTGGAGATACATTGTTAATTGTTTTAGGTTAGGTGCTACCCGAAGCTTTCTTGCATGTAACTGTAAAGCGCATCATTCTATTTCATGTGTAAAATTGATATGTCATATTAGATTTCTTAACACCGAGACATCCCGGGATATAATCTAGTATAGAAAACAAACTCAAGCCCTCAAAATACAATTTAATTTTATTTAAATAAACATACTTTCTACACATAAAAAAATCCAAAATTTATGTATTTTTTTATTAAAAACCCACTGAAGCTACTTATGTATGTTAATAAATAAGTTCTTACAGCAGAATTAGAGGTTTTCCTATATGCTTCGTTATAATGACACTAACCTTCGGAGAGGGAGGAGGTGTGGTCGGGATGGACGGCGAGATTGGTGGCCGGTGGAGACGAAGAGGAAGGAGGGACGGCGAGAGGGATGAGACAGGGGGAGAAGCAACGGTGGAGAGTGGAGACACGAGAGGGAAGGCCGACTGCATGGAGAAAAGGAGGGAGGTCGCCGGTGGTGGGAGAGGAGGAGGGAGGTGGCTGTGGAAGGATGGAGAGGAGAAAACTTTTAGGGTTTTGGGGAGGAAAATCTTTTATATTCTTCTTCTTGAGTGTGGTATGTGGCATTAAGTGATTTTAAGAAAAAAAATTAAAAAACAAAATTGAATTTTTCCCTCTCATGTTTCCTTCCATAATTTTTAAACGTTAATATCTTTTATATACGATATTTGTTAAAGAAAACAATTACACCAAATTAACGAGCGTTTTATTATCTTTCCAACGAATACTATAGTGCTATATATAAAATGAAGAAGAAAACACGACTATTTTTTGTAGGGTTTTGTTCATACAGAAAAAAACACAAAGTGTTAAGGTAATTTATTAATCATGTATTGGCAAGTCACTAATTATGTTCAAATCAGTAAATATGAATTCTATTTTCAACATGTGTTAGCATTGAAGTTGTACAATGTTTTAGGTTAAGTATTAATATTAGAGTTATACATTGTTTAAAGTTATGCGTTAACATTGGATATACATTGTTAATTGTTTTAGGTTAGGTGCTATCCGAAGCTTTCTTGCATGTAACTGTAAAGCGCATCATTCTATTTCATGTGTAAAATTGATATGTCATGTTAGATTTTTCAACACTAAGACATCCGGGGTATAATCTAGTATAGAAAAAAAAACTCAAGCCCTTTAAAATACAATTTAATTTTATTTAGATAAACATACAATCTACACATAAAAAATCCAAACTTTATGTATATTTTTATTAAAAAAACGAAGCTACTTATGTATGTTTATTTAAATAAGTTATTACAGCAGAATTAGAAGGTTTCCTACGCTTTCCTACGCTTGGTTATAATGATACTAACCTTCGGAGAAGGAGGGGGGTGTGGTCGGGATGGGCGGCGAGATTGGTGGCTGGTGGAGACGAATAGGAAGGAGGGACGGCGAGAGGGATGAGACAGGGGGAGTGGCAACGGTGGAGAGTGGAGACACGAGAGGAAGGCCTACTGCATGGAGAAGAGGAGGGAGGTCGCCGGTGGTGGGAGAGGAGGAGGGAGCTGGCTGTGGAAGGATGTAGAGGAGAAAACTTTTTGGGTTTTGTGGAGGAAAATCTTTTATATTCTTCTTCTTGAGTGTGGTATGTGGCATTAAGTGATTTTATGAAAAAAAAATTAAAAAACAAAATTGAATTTTTCCCTCTCATGTTTCCTTCCATAATTTTTAAATGTTAAGATCTTTTATCTACGAGATTTTTTAATGAAAACAATTACACCAAATTAACGAGGGTTTTATTATCTTTCCAACGAATACCATAGTGCTATATAAAAAAAAAAAAGAAAAACACGACTATTTTTTGTGGGGTTTTGTTCATATAGAAAAAAAAACACAAAGTGTTAAGGTAATTCATTAATCATGTAGGCAACTCACTAATTATGTTCAAATCAGTAAACATATGAATTCTATTTTCAACGTATGTTAGCATTGAAGTTGTACATTGTTTAGGTTAAGTATTAATATTAGAGTTATAGATTGTTTATGGTTATGCGTTAACATTGGAGATAAATTGTTAATTGTTTTAGGTTAGGTGCTACCCGAAGCTTTCTTGCATATAACTGTAAAGCACATCATTCTATTTCATATGTAAAATTGATGTGTCATATTAGATTTCTTAACCCCGAAACATCCCGGAGTATAATCTAATATAGAGAATAAACTCAAGCCTTTAAAATATAATTTAATTTTCTTTAAATAAACATACATTCTACACATAAAAAATCCAAACTTTATGTATTTTTTTGTTAAAAAAAACTGAAGCTACTTATGTATGTTATTAAATAAGATCTTACAGCAGAATTAGAGGGTTTCCTACGTTTGGTTATTGATGTGTAGCAAAACACATCTAATTTCCTATGTATTTTGTAGTCATTTTCGAGTCTTTTTATTAGGGTTTTATTAGTTTTAGGCTTGTACTTGTGTATTTTATTTATTTTAGCGTTCCATTAGATTTTTTTTTTAGTTTTGAGTATTTTTAGTATTTTTTTATTTTATATTTTGTAGGTGTTCATAGACGTTGGAGCGTAAACGAGACACTTTGGTCGAGCCAAAACACCTAAGTCTGGAGCATGGTGTCGTAGTAATAATAATAATATAAGAAAAAAAACTACTTAAAGATTGTGAGACTTGGGGTCATGAGACCCAAAGCGTCTCCTAGTTTAGCGCCCCTCAAAGCGCCTCGCTTTGGCCAAAGCGAGGCGCTTTGCCCCCATTTCGAGGAACTCAGTACGGGGGGCAGAAAAAACTGAATTTTAAATGCGAAGCGCCTCGTTTTGGCCAAAGCGAGGCGCTTCGAATCATTTTTTATTTTGGGGTGTTTTTTGATGTTTTGAATTGGTTTTTTTATTTTTTAATATAATAATTTAAAAAGTTAAAAAAATTAAAAAACAAAGTAATAACCCTAATCAAACGTCTATATAGGCGTTTTCGATTTCCAAATGAATCAACGACTTAAACTTGACATCATCAACCACGTATAGTCAAAGATTTTAACACAAAACAAGGTAATAACCCTAATTATACTATCATTAATAACTCTAAAGTGGTTTTATTATTATTTTTATTCTTTACTTCGGGAAAGAAAAAACGTTAATCTTCGTTATCCTGTATCATCTCTTAACATGCATAGTAACAGAGAGAAATACTGTCTTCTTTTGTTGTACAATCTTTGTTAGTTATTTTTTACCTTCCAATCGATTTCAAGTATGTGAAGAACTTGATCTTCGAATGCAGTATGCGCGTTAAATTTCATTAAATAATGAAAAAGGCGAATTAGTCAATCAAGGGATCCGCTTGGAGTCTAAGCTTCGCGTGTCATCTTGGTCGAACTCATGTTGCAACATTTATCTCGTGTGTGTTAGGGTCAGAAATTTTAGGCTTTTTCCAGTGCTCAAACAACACAGGCAAGTCCCATCTGATCCACAAAACAAAACCATAATCTTGAAGTGTTTTTACTATAGCCATTTTTCCCTGGTTTATGAGGAATGGGTTGAAGGTGTGTGTTGCAAATATAATAAACAAAGATAATAGGAAGAAGATCAGAGCTCCAAAAGCAAGTATGAAGATCAAGGAAAGAAATTAGAAGAAGATGATGAAAAGTGCTCCAACATAACTTGCACCGGCTTGAGATATGAGTTTGATTAGCTTAAATCTCTCTGATCCATGGTATCCACTTCAATGATTCTAAGAAACATGAAAGAAGAGGTACCTTGAAGACTAGATTTGGTGCAATCGACGAACATCATTCAAAATTTCAACTTCCCGTTCAAGTGCTTAAGTCCACCAACCTACTGATCGTTGACAGATATCTCTCCGATACAGAAGAGTTATCTTCAATGATTCTAAGAAATTTGAAAGAATTGAAGAAGATGATGAGATAGACGAACATCATTCAAAGTTTCAACTTCTCGTTCAGGTGCTTAAGTCCACCAACCTACTTGATCGTTGACAGATATCTCTCCGATAATAGAAGAGTTATCTTCTATGATTCTAAGAAACTTGAAAGAAGAGGTACCTTGAAGAATAGATTCGGTGCAATCAGAATCTGAATATATATATTACAATAATATTACGTTGAGCAAAAAGTTGTGTTTGAAGCCTAGTTCTTTTGGCCACAGGTACAGAAAGGTTATAAATGTTCATGTCATTTCAGGTTGCCTTCATCGTTGAAAGATATCTCTCCGATAACAGAAGAGTTATCTTCAAAATTGATGTAATGTATAAGGTTTAGAGTCAGTAAGCATTTAAAGAACTTGCACCGGCTTGAGATATGAGTTTGATTAGCTTAAATATCTTTTATCCATGGTATCCACTTTCACCTGAAGCTTTATCTGATCCATGGTTGCACGATAGCGTCGATCGATTGTTAAGAGTATCACGAATTTGAAATTAGTAAAACAACTTTTCAGGCAAGCAAGTAAAATTCAATTGTTATCGGAGAGATATCTGTCAAAGAATTTAATCCGATTTACTCTCTATCAACCGAAAATGAGTATCATCAATCTGGTATTAGTGGATGGAAACTGTGATGACAAAGCTTGTGTTGAGGGATAAACACTAGGAATGGGTTGAAGGTGTGTGTTGAAACAAGGTATGGATATGGAGAACATGGAATGAGATGATTTCGATTTTCATTCAAGGATTCCATAAGTAAAAGTCAGTTGTTATCGGAGAGATATCTGTCAACGATCAAGGCAACATACTTGAAATCAATGGGAAGGTAAACAATTTCTGCTCATCATGAGGAATATCTAGTCGATCCGACTATTGATTTCTTTTTGCAACCGGTACAACAAACTCTGAAGCGTTGCGCGTTAGCACCGATCCGATTGTTAAAAAGTATCAAGAATATGAAATTAGTAAAACAACTTTTCAGGAAAGCAAGTAAAATTCAGTTGTTATCGAAGAGATATCTGTCAACGATGAAGGCAACCTGATAAAGGCTGAACACGAGTATAATCAAACAAGTGTTGCTCTGAAAACCACCAACGATCAATTATAGTATAGTCGGAAGTCAAGCATATCAGTTAGGACATGCAAAAATTATATTCTGAAAAATATGGGTATCGAATGTATAGTCGGAGCACCTGTACAATGATTCATCAAAGTTGTACAAAGCTGGATGTTTCTATTGAAAAAACACAAAACGAGCAATAAACAAACCGAAACGCCTCAAACGAATTTTCTTGGCTTGGAAACAAATTAAAATGCGAAGACCTTGATTGATTGACTAAATGTTCAAAAAGTTGTGTTTGAAGCCTAGTTCTTTTAGCCACAGGTACAGAAAGGTTATAAATGTTCATTTCGTTTCAGGTTGCCTTCATCGTTGACAGATATCTCTCCGATAACAGAAGATGAAGGGTTACTACTCTGCACTTCAAGTAGAAGAAGATGAAGAAGAATAAATAAAGTCTATTATAGAAGTTAGTAGGTTACTCATTACTGGTGGAAATTGGAGATGGCCATTCCCGTAGTGTTTGAAGCCTAGTTCTTTTGGCCACAGGTACAGAAAGGTTATAAATGATCAGAAAATATATTCCCAAACAATTAAAAACAACTTTCCATGCAAAGAAGTAAAATTCAGTTATGGAAAGTGAGATTGATAACTTCTCTATGGAAGTTGCTAAAATATTTAAACAAAAGCTGAAATTGAACAGTTATTTGGAATGTTCCTGATCATTACATTTATGCTTTTTTTTTATCAGAAAATATATTCCCAAACAATTAAAAACAACTTTTATGCAAGCAAGTAAAATTCAGTTGTTGGATAGTGAGATTGAAAACATCTCTATGGAGTGGCTAAAATAGTTAAACAAAAGCTGAAATTGAACAGTTATTTGGAATGTTCCTGATCATTACATTTATGCCTTTTTTTATCAGAAAATATATTCCCAAACAATTAAAAACAACTTTTCATGCAAGCAAATAAAATTCAGTTGTTGGACAATGAGATGGAGAATTCCTATGGAAGTTGCTAAAATAGTTAAACAAAAGTTGAAATTGAACAGTTATTTGGAATGTTCCTCATCATTACAGTTATGCCTTTTTAATCATAAAATATATTCCCAAACAATTAAAAACAACTTTTCATGCAAGCAAATAAAATTCAGGAGAAAGGTGTGGATTATCGGAAGATTAACGAGGTTAAAACTTGGGTTTGGTGAAATGAACATGAAGACTAGATTCGGTGCAATCGGAATCTGAATATTATATTACAATAATATTACGTTGATAGAAAAGTAGTGTTTGAAGCCTAGTTCTTTTAGCCACAGGTACAGAAAGTTATCAATCTCACTGTCCAAACAACTGAATTTTACTTGCTTGCATAAAATGTTGTTTTGAATTTGTTTGAGAATATATTTTTGATCAAAGGATCATAATGTTGTTTATGCAAGCAATAGCACAAATCCTTCATTAATGTTGTTTACAATTAAAAGGAACTAGGTTGCAAAGGAACTTTAGGTTAGCCAGACGTTTGTCAAAAGAACATACTTGAAATCGATGGGAAGGTAAACACAATCGTGTAAAATCAATGATAACTTCTCTTCAGTAGAAAGGTGTGGACTATCAGAAGATTGATTTTAAGAATTGTTGAGAATATATTTTTTGATCAAAGGATCCATAATGTTGTTTATGTAAGCAATAGCACAAGTCCTTCTTTAATATTGTTTATAATTAAAAGGAACTAGGTTGCAAAGGAACTTCAGGTCAGCCAGACGTTTTGTCAAAAGAACATACTTGAAATCGATCGGAAGGTAAACAAAATCGTGGAAAATCAATGGAGGGTAAACAAAATCGTCGATCCGACTGTTGATTTCTTTCTACAACCGGTAAAACAAAATCTATATGAGTTGCTTGTTAGCATCGATCTGACTGTTGATTTATTTCCGCAACTGGTACAACGATCTCTGTATGGGTTGCTTGTTAGCGCCGATCCAACTGTCGATTTCTTTCCACAACTGGTACAACGAACTCTGTATGAGAGTCGATTTCCCTTTGCGGGTGACTAACAAAGAGATTGTCTTTTGATGAATGTATTATTCACAAATTACTTTTCATCTTTCCCTTTGGTGGTTATTATTTTGTTTTTAAATTTTTTTACAATAATTATATTAAAAAAATAAAAAAACTAACTCAAAACACCAAAACCAACTAAAAAATAAAAGTTTGATTCGAAGTGCCTCGATTTGACCAAAGCGAGGCGCTTCAGGTCAAAATCAACTTTTTTGACCTCGTACCGAGGTAGTTATAAAAGTAACCAAAGCGTCTCGCTTTGGCTTTTGAGGGGGGTGAAAAAATAGAAGTGGGGGGGGGGGGGAGGGGGTTAATATAGCCTCCCTATTAAAAAAAAACCCCTACGGTAGTATAGATTAAAAAGGGGAATTTTATCTTCGAATGATTCAATTTTGGGGGATACAGAACAATCCCCGAGAGCGACAGTATGAGCTTCGACATATGTATATCTTTTTTTTAACTTGACCTAGAGGGAGTTTCGATCAGAGTCACCATCCCCGAGGGAGACTCCATAGGCATCAATTATTATTTTTTTTCTAGCTCAATTGATGGACATGTGGATTTTTTTTCAAGCGCCACTTTTTCACCGGATTTATTTCATAAAAAGGATCAAGTGTGCCATTTAATTTAATAATACATATGGGCTTTCAACCTCTAGTGGTAACACTAATTACTATCAGCAGTTTTAGTTCTACCGTTTCTCCTAAGGCGAGAACCCACAAGATATCATGATTATTAAGTATATTATAACAATCCTGTGAACCTTTCAAAGCTAGTTGGGCCTACCGACAAATCTTAAGCAAACACGCTTTCAATCTATTTATTTTCTCATATATATAATATTTTGATAACCAAAAATCCCAATTTTACTATCATTTTCCATATAAATGCACAAAAGATCAGGGACATTTTTTTATTTTTTTTATTTTTTATTCATTTTTTTGACTCAACCTACAACTAAGCAAAATAAAGACGAAGTCTCCCATCTCCACACTTAGAAAGGCACAGTGTCCTCAATGTGCTCCAACAGACAACACAGACTAAAAATAAAAATGCCAAAATAAAGCAGAAACGAAATAAATATAAAACAACAAATTAAATGGAACGAACTCCCTGTAATATGTGGCGATAGCTCGCAAAAAGTGTCCCGTCCGCCCATAATCTACAGCCGTATAGCATTTCTTTCGCAGCCATAGTCAGAATCCTGCAAAAGAAACTAAAACGAAAATGAAACTAAAATGACTCAATGACAAGTGAGATGCCAGTTTACAAAAATAATTTAAGATCGACCCCACCTGAATGGAGATTGAGTACGGGCAGGGAGGATCTAACAGTGAAAAGACCATGGCTATCCCGCAAGACTCAAGCAAACGAAAATAAACAAAACTGACTCAAATAAATAAAATCCTAGACTCAATAACACGACACAGAATAAAATAAAAGAAAGCGAGGAAAACTTACCTGGATCAGCACGGTGTTGGTCAGTGGTAGGTGATAATGATAATGGTGGAGGTTATGTGGCTTTTTTTAAAAGTATTTTTTTTTTGAAAAGAGAAAATAAGAACCTCAAACCTCGTATGGATGAAATATTTCGCGCAAAAGACAAGCATAATATCCAACAAAAATAAGATGAAACAAAAAACGCACAAATGCAAACAGACAAAACAAACACAAAAAATAAATATATACAAACTCTACAGATTTGGGTTTTCACCCGTGTGATCCTATTCTTATCAAGCACCCTAACCTGGTTCAACGAGGATATCTACACCATCCTCATGTAAATCAATCGTCCCACTTATGTCATCTCTCCCAAGGCACGATCTTTTCCCTAAATCTAGCTAGGATCACCATAAAATATTCTTAAACGAGAGTGATGAATGAGGATCCTATCCCAACACTTAGATTTATTCACTGCCTCAAGGCTAAATTTAAACAATGCCTCTCTCTCCTCATCTATCTTGTGCTCATTTTCGCTCTCGGGGATGGTAAACTCTGATTGAGACAACCTCTGAGTTAGGTATGAAAAAAAAAAAAGAAAAAATATATCTAAGCTCATACCATCATCCATCATCCATCATAAATTTAATTTCTAATACATTAGGGAGTTTAGTTTGCAGTGGTTGGAAATCTATTTGGTTTGGCCTTTGCTCTTAAAAGCTTGAGGTGAGATTAGGTGAAGCTGAGTATCTTGAGTGTGAGAAGCATAGATTGATTATAAATTATGAACTTAATTGCTTCACATGATTCGGGCCTAATTAGCTAGTTGTTGGATATAGGTGGACAACAATACCGACAATTTTAGTTGATGCGTGATTGGATCTTAATTAATGAACATAAAAGTTTTTCAAACTGGTAGTCTGGTTAATGATTCCATTGCCGTCTTTTTCGGGGACGAAAAAGTTTTAAGTGTGAGGATGTTTGATGTGTTGCCAAAAAACATCTAATTTTCTGTGTATTTTGTAGTCATTTTCGAGTCTTTTTATTAGTGTTTTATTAGTTTTAGGCTTGTACTTGTGTATTTTTATTTATTTTAGCGTCTCATTAGATTTTTATTAGTTTTGAGTCATTTTTAGTATTTATTTATTTT
>JAUTDX010005755.1:0-18831 GCA_030844895.1 Ambrosia x helenae
CCTCGTTGCTAAGATGCTCCCACAAACCATCGGATGCAAATATTAGAAACTTGTCTTGTGAGTTAATTTCATGTATGAGATTGAAGGCCGAGGACTAAGGATTTGCTTTGAAAACGGTTGCGCAAGCCGAAAACTTTGGCAAAAGAGGTTCTTTGTTGAACTCGGGATCCTTCAAATATGCATCTCCTATATGATCTAGAGACCTATAAGCTCGAAAATATATTCAAATCATTCCCATAATAGATAACAATGTTGTTCATAAAAAACAATGGAAAGAGCGTGTTTTGGATCAAATCTGACCCCTGTTAAAAAAATAGGTTGTCTTGATCTGTTATCCACCTACCCAATTTGCTACCTTTAAGTAAAATCAACTCAAAAATCATAGAAAAATTCAATAGAAGATACCTGAATGAGCCCTTTAACGCGCCAAAAGTTATGTTTCTTAACCACGATCTTGGATCATCGGATGCAAAAAACATAGCTCTTGTCGTATAGGCTCACGGTTCACCATTGTGTTCTCGGATAATTGAATGGCTGAGATTCGTCTACCACCTCTCGCCGCCCTCCCCAAAACCACCCGTGAGTCTCCAGCATTTGCAATGTAAATTAAACCATTACATATAACGCCCACTAAACAACATGTACCCACCGAGGCGAGTTGTGGGCACGTACGCCATTGATCTCTAACAAGAGATATGAATTCGTCCTCGGTTTTCAAGAAAGATTTTCTAATGACATCGCGGACATTTGTCCATCTTGAGATATAAACTCTACCTCAAGAAAACAAAATGGTTAACATCTAACTATTACAATACATAAATATAAATAGCGGACTAGCGGGTAACAATAACTTACTCTTAATGTTGGAGTACAAATTGTCATTCACAAACCGCGACGCTTCTGGACCGCCATGTCCATCATAGACCCCAACAAAGGTCCCATAAAGCCCGTTTTCCAACTGGCCCGATTCGACTTGGCTTTGATCCTCCAACAAATTGTTTGCTTGAATAACAGCCATCGAAAACTCTCCGCTGACGTGGCAGCCCAAATCCTTGTACCACAACAACCCATTTGTTCTTCCATCTCCTAGCCTCCCTTTCCACATGGTTTGACCATATCTAAGTAACTATGAACCAACTTGAGTTTTGCATATATATCATCCAAAATATTCATAGGTAACACACTATATACAATATATCTCCAGCAAAAGTTATATTTAAGACTAGCAAAACACACGGGTCGGGTCGGGTCAAAAGTTATATTAAGCCTAAAGTCAACCACAACTCCAACTTTTGCTATGTTCTAACCGAACAACCAAGATTCTTGAATTTATACAATACCCACAAAGATTCTTGAAATAACCAAATGGGCCAAATGGGTATGGGCCAAAGTATCCAAAAACAACTTGATTTACCTAAAAAAGACAAGAAAACAGTAATATTTAATGGCATGCAGAGAATATGGAGATGTGTTGTTTAAGTACAGGCCTTGAACTTGTTTTGTAGTGTATCTAGAATTCTCAATCATTTGTCCACTTTCAAGAACATCCTGAGTTGTAAAACCCATAAAGAATAGGTTTTGTGATAGGGTATGGTAATGGATGAGATGTTGATTGGGATCTGTAATATTATTGGAGGCAGATGGCACATGAGGTTTATAAAATGGAGACATACTGTAGAAACTGTTCTGCCAACTGGGGTCTTAGTTTTCATCCCAATTGATTGGATTTTTTGTTACGGCCAACTAAAATATAACCTGACTGTTAGTGGGTTAGCACTGAACAAATGGTTGCCCACTGGGCAGCCCAAATCCACCAAGCCACTAATTCGGGGAAAAACCTGCCGCCCGAAGGGCCATTGCAGTAAAACCTCTTTGGATCGGATTCGAACTTGAGACCAAATGGCTTCAAGCTCTTATCTTCATTTCCCCATACCACTCCACCAAATGGTGTGGGGGGGGGGGGGTGTTTCAATTGATTGGATTTAATTGATTAAAAAAAATGTTTTCTCTAAGCCTCTTGTAGCCCATAATTTAGTTAATGTTATAGGTAGGGTGTAAATAGGAAATTATAAATTATTTCGTTGATGGTAATAGTATTACAGGTAGGATCCCGGTACAAATTAATTTAACCTATGAAGCTTGCGATTTGGAAAAAATAGAAGAAAACGCACGGTCACAAATGTCAAAACTTGTAATATTAATGACATATTAAACGTAGAGTAATTTCACGTATAACTAGAGTATTGATTGCTTGAGGTGTAATTAGTTAAATCACTAGAGTGATTCCATGTATAACAAGAGTAATTGTTTCTTAGACACCATCCGTAGTCAAGCGCGAATTGGGCCTTACAACTAAATTAGCGCCCCCAACACCATTACGGGAGCCTTAAAGTTACAAAATGGTTGGGGCCTTAAAGATTTAGCGCTGGACATGGAAATCAAAACCCCAATCAGGCTTGCCACCTCCTCTTCCCCAAGCTTCAATCGACCAGTCAGTCTGAATTTGCAAAAAACCCTTCGTAAACTTAAAGCTACGTCAACTAATTGATCAATCGGATTCACAAGCTTCAAACGATCAGTCAGTCTGAATTGCAAGCTTTAATTGATTAGTCAGCTATTTACATTTTTTCACCATGTGTTCCCCCCCCCCCCTTGATTCGGACACTCATCACCCTTTCTTATGTGTATTTGATCCAAACACATAATATGAATAGTATCATAGTTTGTTTAAATTTTTTCTGTGTGTATATTAACTTCTAAACATTGATGGCGCTAATAGTGGACTAGTAAGACGATCGATTTGATAACATATTCAGTTATGAGAACACTAGCTATGTGTAGCAAATCATAGTGGTCAACGTGAGTCTTACTAATGTTAAGAGATTGAGTTTTCAATAGATTTGTTTAATTATGATGTGCAAAAATCACCAATTTTTACTCATTTAGTATGAAATATTATATATGTGTGACTTGTCATTTTGATGGTGTATAACATATTCCTAGTTTATTAGATTTCGGTTGGATAAACTCTCCTTTTCATCTTATGAGTCTTTGACACCATAAAAGGTGACCTTTTGGACCTACAAACCCATAAGTCCATAACCTTGTGACCTTCACAACTCCTTTCATTCTTCTTCCAATGCATAAGAACCAAGGAATGAACTAACGACCAAAAATGGACCATTTTTTTCATGTATGATATCAAAAAATACAAAGAATTCACTTGAGTATGATGGGTTCATATAATCTACCTAAAGATACAAAATCAATTCACCCATTGTCCTTCGTTATAACGACAACATTGAAGGAGACTCCCACTTCTCACATTGTGCACCAAAGGTCAAAGCTCATGGGCTCAATATGGACACCCATCCGCCAGAGGCGGAGCCAGGATTTCATGATAAGGGGGGCTTAGATTATTGGAGTGAGCGTTAAGGGGGGCTTGATACAATTTTATTGAATTTTAACCTTAAAAACAGGGGGGCTTGATACAATTTTATCGAATTTTTTACCTTAAAAACTTAACAAATTTGGGCCATTTGGGGGGGGGGGCGGGGGGGCTTGATACCCCTCGGTCCCCCCCCCCCCCCCTAACTCCGCCTCTGCACCCGGCCATCTATTTTGTCGCTTGGTTAAGATTATCGTCAAATATCTTATCTGGATTCTTATCATCGATCTACATTTGTACAACCATTTTGCATTATACCATTTACGATGCTAAACTATACATTATTAAAGGAACTTGGTTGAGATTATGGTAAAATATCTATTCTGAAGTCTTATTGGTCTACATAATGTTAAAAATCAAGTATTGTGAAACCATTTTGCGTTACATAGTTTTAGTATGCTAAACTATGTTGTCTAAACTATATATATAGAGAAAAAGGTGTTAGTTATATTATATTTGTATCATGTTATAGTTATTGTACATTTTTAGTATTTAAGAAACGTATGTTTTATTTTACATGGGAAAAGTTTTGAATTATTTTTTTTTTAAATTAAAAGAAACAATAAATATGTAGAGTGATCGTGCAGACATGCAAAACATGTTATGGGCTTAAGTCGGTCGAATTGGAACCCATCGTGAGACCAAAATGTATGTTGGGTCAGAACGTAGTCTCCTTGTCTACTTTTATGGTAACACATTAATTTTTCTTTTTTATTTCTGTTGTATTTATAAATTCTATACAAACTAATTCATATTCATAAATAAATAGTTAAATTTTCATATGATGCAAATTATAAAATTGAACTCCCTTGTGTGAGAATAATCAATTTTTATTATGTACAAATAACATATTGTAAAACATCTCAAAAACTACACACCCACACAATTACGATACAATTCAATGATAAGTAAGTTTTGGAGTATGGTTATCAAACCCTATTTTCATTTTGGGTGGCATTTTATCCTTGATTTCGAATAGTTAGGTTAGCCTAACTTATTGTCCAAAATTTTAAACTGATAATCAATAATAAGATTTTCCGATATGTTATAAAACTTTATAATAACTAGTGTGTGGGTTTTATGTTTTAAAAAATCCACTTTGGGTATGGGTTACTATTAATCAGTTTGACTTATTTGACACGTTTCCTTTTAAAATACTTATTTTTACATGTTTGGTGAATTAAGGATAAAATATAACCCGAATCAACTCACATGTAACCAGAATTGGTCAAAATTTATATCAAGATGTAAGGGGGGATTTCGTGATGTGACAAAGGGTGAATGACCTTAATATTTTCCTAAAATCACTTAATAGCATGTTGTTGTATTGCAAACTAGAATAGGACGGTAAGGTAACATGTTAAAACGGGTAATGTCAAAACGGTTGACATGGGTAAGGTTAAAATGTAATAGATGTGGGATTAGAAAACTATAATATTGACATTATAATCTTTTTTTGTCTCTCTTATAAAGCGATCTTGAGCTTGTAAGAGAATAAACTTTAGGTGCCTTTTAATTTGCTTCATATTTAGCTAGTCAAGCATCAAACGTTCACCCTATATAATATGTTGGACATAATATAACTCAACCCAACTCATATCTGTATACTGTATACTGTATTACTATTTACTAGATAAATGAGTGAGAATTACCACCTTTATTACAAACTACCAACTGTGTTGTTTTTTTTAATCAATAAATCTTCGTATTGTTACGGAGTCATAGGGTATTTTAGAGTTTAGACATTTGACTAATACCTAATTAGACATTTTACTAATGAATTAATGATGCAACTCTATGATGTGCCCAAAGATGAAGGTATGCTTCGTGAAGGTTCTTATGAAAATGATTAGTTGTCTCACCAACCTTGATTGAAGCTTCTAAAGAGTGGATAGATGGAAACATATTAGGTAGTTATGCATGTTGTGGCTCCCTCCCTACGACTCTCTTAACAACCTTGTTAACTTGTTATATGTGTTATAAAATGTTATTCTTATCATAAATTCAGTAAAAAAGTTGAATATAATATTTAGGGTTATTGGATTTTAATACCTCAACTATCATGTGTTGGCCGTTGCCACTCCCAACTAACCACTTGGCCGCTACCACTCTCAACTTGTAACTTATTTTCCTCTACCATCCCAAATTAACCAAACCCTAAGCCCAGTTAGTTATACAAAATGGTTTCTACACATCTATAATCTATAATAAATATATATAAAAGAATTGTGTTTGCTGACGTGGCATTCATTGGTGGCCTCATCCCACCTTGAATGTGCCATGTGGCATCATGTGATGCATTTTTTTAATTTTTTATTTTCTTTTTTAAAATAAAACCCTATCTCTCATTATATATAATCCCCATCTTTAATTAAAAAAATAAAAGAATTTGAGCACTACATAAATGCTCAAATAAAAACCCTCGTGTCGTGAACCCATGATCACACGCAGACGCCGACCTTCATCCTCGATCCCTTCCTCATTCGTTATGCACAACACAACTCTATTATTACTATCTTATTGGATCTGGGTTTTTAATTCTTCATGTTTAAATCATGATAGGTAATTTTAATATTATCATTTCTTTAATTAATTGTTCAAATTCATTAGTGATTGAGAGGGTGTATGGGATTGAGTTTGGAAATTCAAAAGTGCTTTTAGTCAGAAGTGCTTATTGGCTTATGACTTTTTGAAAAAGAGTTTTAAAAATAGTGTTTGAATTAGATTTGGGGATGAGAAACGTCAAAAAGTCAATAGATTGTTTTTTTTAAGTTTTCGTTTAACTTATTGTGAATATTGGTTGTATGGAGGGTAGATTTGTACAATATTTGGTGTCTTTTATTTGTTTACTAGGTTGTTGAAGTGCTTTATAGTGTAGACCATTTTTTATGCAAGAACTGTACTTGAACTTTGTATTATATGTAAGGGTAGATAAAATTATTTTTAAGTGTTTCGTTTAACTTATTGTGAATATTGGTTGTATGGAGGGTAGATTTGTACAATATTTGGTGTCTTTTATTTGTTTACTAGGTTGTTGAAGTGCTTTATAGTGTAGACCATTTTTTTATGCAAGAACTGTACTTGAACTTTGTATTATATGTAAGGGTAGATAAAATTATTAAGTCATCAATGTTTGTTTGTTGGTAATTAGTTTTAGGTTTGAAAGTGAGTTTATTGCATCTGAATTTGAAACATTTTATGCTATTTTAGTCTCTTTCTTTGCATATATGAGGTGGGTTAGGCTAATAAACTATTAGTCATTTTTTTCAGGTTATGTCTTCTGTGTCGTATATGCAGTTTCCTTACCATTGGTTGTGAGACTTGGTACAGAGATGTGATAAAGTTTTTGAATGGTTACAACTTCCAACTTAAGTGATTGTTTAGTTGATTATGTTAGGAATTATAGGAGTCATTAGAATGTGAGAGATTAGAGGGATATGATGTGATGTGATGAGTTTTTGAATAGTTGCAGCTTACTTAAGTGATTGTTTAGCTGATTATTGATAATGGTTTTAGGTTAGGGAATATGAGTTATTACTGATTAGAATACTATGGACATGCAGTGATTGAGAGATTCTGTGGTTGGTTAACTTGAGCCATTTGCAATAAATTTATTATGTCATAATAGATTTTTCAACCCCGGGACGCTCCCGGGGTTATAAGCTAGTACAAATATATACCCATACACAAGAATTGTAGGAAGTAATAAAAGTTGAAGTTTACGTAAAAAAACATTTTTTGTCTTGTTTAAAAAAAATGCGCGCAAGAATTGGTCATGAACCGAAACTAAACCGAAACCGGTGCAAAACCGAACTGGTTCAGGAAGGAACCGATATAAGCCCAAACTGGCTCAGGTTCTTAAAGAAAACCGAAATGTGCACCTCTATGTTATAGTACTAGTAGTGCTTGTTTGGGCTAAAGAGATGGGCTAACATATGGGCTTAAAATTACAAGAGAAGATGAGTACTTCTTCACCCAATGTTCCAATTGGTGACAATGGACCTTCTCTCAATGTTTTAAAGAACTGGACCGGACGTTAAACCGGTCTCCTTAACAGTTCACTGGTCCGACCGGTCCAACCGTTTAGACCGGATGTAAGAACCGGATAGTGTTGTAAAATTAATATGGTAAAATTTAAAAAACATATAAAAAATCCGGTTTCAACCGTCTTAAAACCCGGTTCAACTGGTCCGACCGCCAGTTCACCGGTCCAACCCCCTGGTCCGATACACCCCCGGTTCAATACCTCGACCAGACCGGTCAACCTCCAGTTCCCAGTCCAACCGGCCCAGTTTGGGTTTCAAACTTTTAACGACAAAACTTCTATATGAACAAAGTAACCGGGCTAGCAAAAAGCTTAAAAAGCCAACAAAACATCGTCAAAGAATTACCTCACGAATTTTGAAATCACACCACCTATTCCATATTTTTTTAACGAAGAACATTATATTACTCTACTCTACCTATCCCTTAAATACAACTAATTATCATTAGATACCCCATAGGCTACAAGTTGGGTTGTAAACGAACCAAATGTTCAGCAAACAGTTCGTACTGTTCGGCGGGAAGTTCGTTTATGTTCGTTCATTTGATAAATGAACGAACATGAATAGAGGTCGCGCTCGTTCATTTATGTTCGTGAACGTTCAGTAACATGTTTGTTTATGTTTGATAGTCCTTTAGGGTTTTAACTTTTTTTTTATTTTCTAACTTAAGTACAATATATATATATATATATATATATATATATATATATATTAGTGTGTTACATATTAACATTACGTCACCTATTTTGATTAACTATTATTTTGGCCGGTTAAACAACGATTTCAAGTCTAATATGATAATTTTCTATTTTTATGAGACATTATTTTATGCTAATTATGTGATCAAGATTATGTCAAGTATGTTGGATAATTGGATTAATATATTTTGTGCGGATAATGTTTGTGATTAAAAATGTTGATTTTATTGAAAATTTAATATGTGTATATTTGTGCTCAGTTTTGTTCATGAACGCTTGTTTGTGTTTGTTTACGTTTACTTTTGTCCGACACCTAAATTTAACAAACAAACACAAAACGAACACGAACACGTTCATTTCCTTAACAAACAAACATAGACATAAAATCTCGTTCGAAAAGTGTTCATGAACAGTACGTAAACACATTATTTCCTTAACAAACAAACACGAACAAAGACCTTGTTTGTGTTCGTTTGGTTCGTTTACAACCCTAGCTACAAGGTGTGGGGGGTGAAGCCCCTCAACCCCACCCACACCACCCCGGGTCCAATGTGGAGATTGGCGTGGGGCATTCTCGATGGATATCTCTATCGGCATGGGGCAAGTATAATTGGTGACGATCCCTGTTTTGATTAGGCCTTTAAAAGGGACCATTTGGCAACGGTAAATGTAATACATATTTTTTAAATTACCATTTAATTGAAATTCACCAATTCAAAATTAACACAACCTCTTCTTCACCCCAAATTCAACTAATAAATCATGACCCGTTTATTTATGTTTAAATTAAGTTAGGTTAATTTTTATGTAATGTTTTTATTTATATATTATGTTATGTTTTTTATATAATATTATGTTGATTTAATTACTTTAATTATTAATTTAGAATAAAAACGAAAAAAAAAACTAACCAAGGTGACGTGGAGGCTACTCTGCCACCATCCACGCTGCCACCACCTTGTGGTTTCTTCGTTTTTAAAGGAAATTCCGTCATAGATGAGTTTGATTACATATGTCGGTCCATGCCGTGCCTAAGATTAGTATTTTAAATTGAGTCAAACCATGATAATTACCATATTACCCTTCTCGCCAAGATACCCAGGCGTATGTTAGTTCCGTCCACTCCAAGTCTCCAAGTCCTCAAACACACGCGAATCTCTCCCTTCACCATCACGACGAAACACTTGATCTATCTGTTGCATCAACATACTAATGATCGATTGATTTGTTCTGTCACAACCACCAATGACGTGTCCTTGGAGTTATAGGGTTCCGTTATTCTCCTCTTCTGTTTTCCAGGTAATTCTTTATTATCAATATTACTGTAGCTGCCAGCTTATTATTATTACATTAATTTATGTTATAAGTTTAATCCAGTCAGCACAACGTTAGCTTTGTTCTTTATTTGTTTTACTTGATCGGTATCTTATTGGTTCTTGGCAGTATCTGTATTTGAATTCCCTACTTTATTAGGTTTATTAATTAAATATATATATAGTTTTGGCCTAGGGATCTCATTAGTTGTTTTTGTTTGTTCTTTTTACTTATGTGAGCTATGCTTTTGTTTCTTTATATGCTCATGAGTTAAACATTTATGTGTATGGCCTTTTTGTTAGTTATTTTCGTAAATTTGTTTTAAGTGTTTGATTGATGCATTTAGATTTGCTTGAGAGATTATCTATTTGTTCACAGTTAGACATAGATAGAAATTACTTGAATCTAGATTGCATTGTGTTCTGCTTTTGCTCTGCTAAGGCCACCTTCACCGCTTCACGGCTCAAGTTGCATTTTACCTATCCAATTGGGGTGGCATGTTACAACATGATACAAAAATAGGCCGTGTGTGTTTGGTTTTACTTGTTTCGTGTTTCGGTTGACCTATATAACTTGTTTAGTTAAACAGGTAGACCATTTAACTCATTTATGACTCGTTAAGACTATTTTTTACAACCAACCAACCCAATTAACACGTTTCCAGCTTAAATATTACTAACCCGCAAACCTGTTTATTTAGACATTTGGGTTAATCGGGTTCATAGTTATCAAAAGCGCTAGGCGCACTCAAGGCGCATAGGCCTCGCCTAGGGCCTAGGCGTGAGGCGCAAAAAAGCGAGGGCCTAAGATAAAAAAGCGAACAAAGAAAATAAAACAACAACAACCATACCCAGTAAATCCCACGAATAGTGTAGAACAAAGAAAATAAAGTGAAAACATATTAAAATACTACTATTTTTCATCTAGTTAGCATAAAAAATTTTAAAATCTTGATGTATTAGTGTATAGAAGTGGTTTTTCCTTACATAAAAGTAGAAATTTGGCTGGAATCTAGTCATAATTTAACGAATTTGGTTGGAAACACTCCAGAATTTGGGAATCTAGCTGAAATCTGCGCCTGGACCATGACCTGGAGAATTAAAGCGCAATTTCCTCGACTCAAAGCGCAAATGCATCGCCTCACCTAAAAATGGATCTAGGCGCAAGAGGCGATGGCTTTTAACGACTATGATCGGTTACACGATTGTAAGTGTGTTCAGGTTAGGGTTGATGTTTTTGCAACAAATAAAATATAGGTTGTGTTTCAGTTCAACAATTCAACCCAATACAGTTGACACCCTTATGACTCTTGTGAGTTTATTTATTTATTTTTTATTATTTATTTATTTATTTTATAATGGGTCCCAAGATTACTGAAAAGGAGAAAAAAAAAGTTTAGAAATTATTTTTATATGCTTGTGAAGGGAGTTAATCTTGATTAAAAGACTAGAATGATCGCGATGAAGCGGATAAAGGAAAAGAGAGGAAGTAAATCTTGGTTTATTTAATATGTTTATCTAGTTGGAAAGTTTCTTTATAAGTAGTAATTGGTATTTGATTAAGTAGTTTTGCAGTCAAGAAATTGTTAGTGTAAATATAGTTGTAACCAGTGATTAGTTTCATAGAGTTTTTGTTGTTTACTCGATCAATTTCCAACAGTTTGTTTGTTTTAAAGTTGCCCTTTTTGTTTGCAGAACTATTGTTGTCGGCAGTTGTTACGCTTCAATCTCTTGAAATATATACAACCCATGAGATACTAGCATCAACACCCACAGTCTACTTTCGGTGTAGTGGGGAGAACAAAACATTTCTTCCAGATGTTAAGAAGAAAAACACTGTATATACTTTCAGGGGTGAAGAATCTTTTCAGGTATGTAGTGCAGTGATATAAATTTAGTTATTTTGTAAAGGTTTAGAGTGATCTTTTAAATCATATCTCGTATCTGCTAACTTGATGTCCATAAGTAGATGCCTTTTTGTTGTCGTTTTATTCATTTGTGTTTAAGAAAGATGAACTATTTTATTTTCAGCCTCTTACGAATTTTGAAAGTACAAAATGCAAGAGATGTGGATTTTATGAAGAGGACCGTTTTACGTCTGATGATGTGTTTGATGAGTGGGAGTTCTGCCCTTCTGATTTTAAATCTGATGATGGTCGGTACATTCGTGCCAAAGGCAAGGAATTTAATGCAACGTTTTTGTGTCCTGAGTGCGTAAAAAAGGTATTTTCTCTCTATATCTTATATGCATATCGTGTACACATGTAGTTTTATTTAGATGTTGCTAACCTGGCTCGTTGGGACTTTGAGTGACAAGTCAAAACGGTACATCCTAATACATCCTAATACTTGTGTGGCTTGATTTGGGTCCGGTTGGATTAACATGCAACAATTTTTGTCCAAATTTAAGTTTTTATGTGTAACTTGCATCAAATATGATTACCTAAGTACTAATATCCTATGTGAAAATGGTTTAGGAGATTTTATGCACTAATTATACTCTTTAAAGGCGACTTTGAAGCATTTAACACTTTGTTTAGCTGCTTCCTTTTAGAGTTACTTGTACCCATTAGACATAGAACATAAAGCCAAATTGACCCACTCCTAAGTAAGTGGGTCACATGAGCGCTTTGGACTCTGATCTGACGTTTCCGTAGGGACTCTATCTGTTGCACGTTCATATTAATCATACGTATACAAGAATGTCTGTTGTTACACGATGTTAACTCTTGATTCCCTCATATAATAGTAAACCGGGCCACTGCAATATAAATAATGCATCCATATTTTCTGACCATATATCTTCAGGATGCTAGAATTCTTTGTTTTTGTTTCTATAATGGTTCATATGGAAGTGTATAAGGTAGCAAATGAACGGGTCAGGCAGTTCGGTTACCTGTCAAGTGGGTTGTTTTGTACACGTCTAGTTTCAGATTGATTTTTGAGGTTAATTTATGAAAGATAAATTATTACAGTACTTTTCAGTTTTCACCCACTGAACCTTTTACTTTTAAGCTATATATCTTGATCATACCCATTGACCCGTAGAGATAAAAGTTACCCGAGTCAACCAATTTATAAATAAAATACTAGAAATTGTCATCTTTGCTGAAAAATCCACAACATTATTACTATCTAGTGATCTATTAATTATCAAAACTATTTTGACTTTTTGCCATACTAATAAAAAACTGATGTTGTAGGCACGCTTGAGAGCTCGGATAATGCCTCGCATGCTCATGACAAAGGAAATGGAATGCATTGGTCCATGAAAACTTATCATTGCTATAAGTGTCGTGGCTTCGACCGTACTACTAATCATAGGATTCATCGTTGCTTACAAAATATTGGCTTAAAAGAAAAGACAACATGAACAGGCCCGGTTTTTGAAACTGTTTGAAGACACAGATGACATAGAAGATGAACTGGGTATTGGACACTCTTAGTGACTCGATCTAACCGTATATTTTAATGTTGTTTTGACTTGTAACAGATTATTGTATATACATAGATTTGATCATATATATGAAATAGCAGTTGGTACGACTGGTTTGATTTTTTTGGTTAAAGTGGTTCGATTAATTTGAGTAACTGTTGGTTTTTGGACCAATTCAAGCTCATTCCTGGTAATAAAACAAGAAGGCAAGTTTGATCAGGTGATGAAAATTCAAGTAGCCATCCACACACAAAAACTTCAACTACTACACACTTAAAAAGTAACAGCTTATTTGTGTTGTTTTTTATGCTTAGCTTGCAGTTGACTTTTTGTGTGTTTTCATAATTTTGAGTAAATTAAACATTATGGAATGATATTGTTTTATTAATACTATATATTAGTAGTTTGTACTTTGATTTCAATAATTAAACTTGATGTCCTCTACCTCACAAAGGATATCTAGTATAATCATTGAAATTAAAAACAAATGCATTATCAAATATATATATATATTTTTTACACATCCCTTGTCCTTAATCAACATACTGTAGTTTACATGTCATAACCAATACACAAGTTAATATAAATCACTTGCACTGGGTCGGGTGGGAAAGGGTTGCTTTTCCGAAGAATATGGGGGCCTATCTAAGTGGGTATTGAGGTTTCGTACAGATGGAAACGAGTTGTTGAAGCGCTTCATACTACAAACAGAAAGTGGGAGTTCTTGCAGTCGAATTCATGGATTACAGGTTTGTGGAACACGTTGGTCAGATTAGAAAGAACTGGGTGGTGGACAATCAACGGATTAGTTCCAAAATTTGTGGGATTGTTGGTGATGGTAAGTCGATTAAGTTTTGGTTGGATAGATGGGTCATAAATGAGCCGTTGGGAGACATATTCCCTATTATTTTTAGATTAGAGGCTGAGAAGTGTTGTTATGTTTCGGACAGATGTCAAGAAGCTTTAGGGGCAAATGGGTCGGTAATTTGGAACTGGACTCGGAATCCTTCCTCGGATGTTGAAAGGCAGAAATGGTCAGCTTGCAGACAGCTTATGGATTTGGTCAGGCTGTTAACAGAGGCGATACGTGAAAATAGCAAGAGGATAGCTTTGGTATCTTTTTGGTTGCATCAGTTAAAAATCTATTAATAAAAAATGATGTTGTCCGTCAGGATTTTGTGCTCAATGGTGTAAATGGATTCTAACGAAATGTAATATTTTCGCCTAGTGGGCGGAGATGCATAGACTCCCAACAAAGGCAGCACTTGAACGAGGAAATATTATCTTGGAAGATATGGTTTGCGTTTTTTTGTGGGGATGTAGTGGAATTGGCTGAACATATTTGCGCATGTCGGACAACTGCGTGTGTCTGGCAACTCATTTCAGGGTGGTGTTCAGTGCCTTCGATCTTTGCCTTTACAGTTAGAGATTTGTTGGAGGTTCATTCGCAAGTGGGATTATCGGCTCTAAAGAGAGAGGTGTTACACTGGCTTATTATTAATAACATGTTGGAGGATTTGGAAAGCACGCAACGAGTGGATATTTTTTTAACAAAAGGATTAATTGGTGGATATTGTTGCAGATGTGAAGTCACTAGATTTTTTATTGTTCTAGAATAGACACAAAAGTAAAAATATAGATTGGAAGAGGGGGTGTACATTCAACATGATGTAACGGATGTTGGTTTTTGCGGTTGTCTCTCCTCGAGACAAAGTACGCGCGGTTGCTTTTTGTCTTGTGAATGAAATTCATTTAAAAAAAAACAATTATAGACTTCAATTCAATATGTAAATCATGTTGTAAACAAGAAGTGCTTGTGCTATTTTTCTACTATCAATTAATTAAATAACTAGGTTATTAGCCCGTGTCACACTCGGGTGTAACAAATAAAAATATTGTAATGTTTAAAAGTATAAGTAATTGAGGTATTACTACATATAACATTTGGAGTAGCATCTTAGCTACAGTATAAAAAATAGTCACCGGTCAAGACTTAATTACAATTATACCATTCCTTTGATTTCTAGCTCTTTTGACTCGTGAACTTGGAATGGTGGTGACGGTATTTTCTTTTTTCCTTTTTTTTTTACCAATTTGAGTTCTATACTTTACTTTTACACCAATGTTTTTATTTTTATTTTAAAGATTTTTTTTTTGCTATTTGAGTTTGTCTATGTTTTACGTTGGCTCAGGGTATATAATCTTACATTTTGAATAGGTTCTTAGCTACACTAGTCAAAGAATCTTTCATTTTAAGATATTTACAACAATGCCATTTCTTTGGTACTAACGGCGTTACCGTATAGTCATATGGAATGTCGTTACCATACAAGAACTACAACAAACCAAACTGTAGGTCTATGTTTTGACATAACTTGTGTACAGATTCGAGTTGTTATAAACTTCATTATACGTTTTGAAGATATAAAATTCGAGTTACTGTACGTTTAAACGTTGGGGCAACGCGCCGCGGTGATATACTAGTTAACATACAAAGTTCATATGCTAAAATTAGATAAAGATAATAACAAATGACGCATAAAGTTTATAGAAAATATTAATCATATTTAAACTTCACAAACTTCAACTTATATAATAAAGTACTGATTGCTCATTTCATCTAAGAAAACCTCAAATAATCACATTAACATAATTCGACTGACTTGGTTTTCTAGTTTAATTAGTTTTGTAGCCTGTAAATACGAACCTCTTCTAACTCTATTCTATACAACCCTCCTAATACACAAAAAAAAATATTATTGTTATATGTGGTATAGCTCTAATAACCCACAGGAAACACACAAAACCTGAACACCAAATAGTAGTAACAAAACGAGTAGTTATAAAAAATATCTATAAAAATAAAAGTAATAATATTTTAAAACAAAAATCCCTATATTCACGACAATATCTTGGTTTCTTAGTCACCACAAATTCAAATACAGCATATAGCGTACATATTATAGTAGATTACGTAATGTTAATGTTAATTAATTATAGTTGCGTATGTATGTTATAATAGTAGCGTAAATATTATAGTAGATTGAGTTGCACGCACCGTGTGGTATATATATAAAACCAAACCATATTTTCGTTCCATTGCTTCTTCTTAACAATAATAATCTCCCCAACTTTCTTCCATACATTCTTTCGATTTACCAACCATAACAATAATAATAATAATAATGATTACTGAAGCTTCAGATACGATGTGCGACCAACTCAATTTGGTCTCTTGAAACTCGCCTCAGATAATAAGGTTGCAGAGTCTACTGCAACGAGTTTGAGTCAAAATCCATCAGGTCAGGAAGTCATACAGACATCGGATCACGCACGTTAAACGAAGACCAACATATCATGATCGACGATCTGTCAAACCATTTGGGTGATGCTTACAAGTGGGGTCGTCTCGCGACTTCATTCTACGACCCTTTATTTGATGGTCATGGTGGGCCCGAGGCAGCCTCTTATGTTAAAGACTACACCATGAGATTATTTCTTTGATAATTCTGATCTACCACAAGCTGCAGTAGCGGAGTTCCATCACAAAGCGTTTCTACAGGCTGATCAAGCGTTAGTTGACGAATGCAGCGTGAGTGATTATTGTGGAACGACGGCTTTAACTGTTTTGATCATGGGAAAAGATGTGATAATAGCGAATGCTGGTGACTGTCGAGCGGTTTTGTGTAGGAATGGGTCTGCAATACAGATGACTCAAGACCATAGAGGGTCGACGTGTTTACAGGAAAAGGAAAGATGTGAGCGGTTAGGTGGTTACTTTGATGGAGACGGGTACCTGAATGGTCAACTTGGTGTGACGCGTGCGCTTGGAGACTGGTACATGAAGAAGGATAATAATAATAATAATAATAAGATGCTGATTGCTGAACCGGATGTGAGGCAAATGGTGTTGAATGATAATGATGAGTTTATGATAATTGCGTGTGTGACGGGGTATGGGATGTCATGTCGAATCAAGAAGCAGTGGCGCTTGTTAGGTGTCAACAAGGCAGCATAATGACCCTCAACGCTGTGCTAAAGAAGCTTGTTTATCAAGCGTTACGCCTGAACTCAACTGATAATCTAACTGCTATTGTGGTCTGCTTCACGTCTCACACGCTGCTGCTCAGACTCGGTTTCCAAATTCTAGGCTGTTCAAGAAAAGCCTTGAATATCGTTTAAGGCAATGTGAAACTCGATCAAGTGGTTACTTAGAAGAGACGCATTGTGATTCGATTCGATTCATTTGTTAAGAGAGTTATGAGGGTTATTTTTGTAACAGCCGAATTTTTGTTAGATGCATTCATCTAGTGTTTATAAAGAAGTTATTAATTTTGTATGTTTTAACATACTGATCTTGTCTTTGTCATGTATGATTTTTTTTCTAATCATGAATATTCATAATCTATTGGTTTTTATTGTGACCGGCTAGTTGTCAAAAGCGACTCGGGCGTGCACCTAGGTGGGCGGGTGCAGAGAGAGGCAGGGCTATAGCCTAGTGCAGCTTAGGAGAGAATATGGGCTTTTTTTTGTGAAACGATGCTAAGGCATGCGCCTCAAGCCAGGCGCAGGTGAGAAAAACGCAAGCTTAAACCAATTCTCTTTTCCTGGAAAGATACGCCACCAAAACTTGCTAACCAACTGAATCAGATAAAACACAGCTTGCGCTTTACAGGTGCCGCCTTAAGGCCAATTATTTCAATACTAATCGAAATGAAAAAGTCTCAAGTCGTTTAAACTGTTCCTCAACAACAAAACACATTACCATTAAAGGATAGTTTCTCGAAGTCTTACTTTAGACTACTTAAAAAATAAAAGACACCTTGCTTTACTTGTCAATTCTCTTCATCACCATCAGCTGGACTTCCTTCAACAGGAGGACCATCTTCATCAACCGGGCTACCCTGAGTCACATCACCGTGATGGTCAACCGGACTCTGTTGTTCATACGCAGGACTTGGGCTACGCGCTGCGACCATTGGCTTCAGCTGGACTTTGGCTCTTTGCTCTCTGTGGGCTCATGCTGTTTTCTGATGTTAACCCTGTCAGGAGATGGGCTGGCCCTGTCTTCATTAGGAGATGGGCTGCGGTTCTTTTCTTTTGAAGGAGATGGTGAACCACGTGCCTCAGGACTGCGGACTCTGCGGCTTCGGCTCCTAGATTCACGGGGACTCTTTGACCTCCTTTCATGGTCCACAATATGTTCTCTCTTTTCAGGAGATCTTGACGACTGGCACCAAACAGAGAAACAAATTAATAAACTTCTGTTAACAAAAGCGAAAGAAAAGTTATGAAATTGTAATTTCAATTCCTAGTTATGAACGAGTGTCTTAGGGTTTCGGGGTCAAACATATAAAACTTTAAAAAGGGTTTAGCACAAAAAAAAAGAAGCTTATGCCTTTCGTGAAAATACACAGTTCCGTGTTGACCAACCCATTACCCAACCCACTTGACCCGTCTATTTGGCACCTGTAGCTGCGGCTTCGGCTGTGAGTTGGGCTCCGGTTCTGGCGACGACGAGGAGAGCGTGACCGAACAGGTGACCTTGAGAAGCTCCTAGCACGTCTGCAAAACAATTAAAATTATTTTTATTAAAGTAGTGATCAATGTGTAAGCTCAGGTAATCAAAAGCAGCTAAAGAAATAATTGAAAGGAGATACAAACTTGAGCTTTTTGGGGCTTATTTTGACAGTTTCTTTCTATGTGGCCCTTTCACCACAACGATAACATTTGTTTTTCCAATCACCAGCTTTGCAGTCTCTAGCCAGTGACCATCAAGCCCACAGTTGAAACAGCGACCTGACCCAGGAGGTGTGGGCCTCTTTCTACATATTCTCTAGAACCACCAGGCCCACGTGGGGTCTGTAACCAAACAAAACAATGCATAAAT
>JAUTDX010005756.1:0-20353 GCA_030844895.1 Ambrosia x helenae
TAGTTCCCTTTGGCGAATTGAACCTTCGGGTCTTATTCTGATTTTCTGGCCTCTTATAACTCGTCTCCTTTCCTCTTTATTATTCTCCACTCTTTCTCTTTCCAGTTCTGCAGCTATGTTGTACCCGGCCTCAATAGCCTCATAACAAGTCAGGGGGTTTACAAACTTAATAAAAGTACGGTATTCTACTGGAAATCCCCAGATAAAGCGATGGATTCTATTGTCCTCAGGCGTAACCAGGTGAGGCACAAAACGAGCCATTTCATTAAACTATGTGGCATTACTCTCGATATGTCATCTTTTCCTAATTCAAACCTCAGAAACTCAGCTTCAATCCTCCTTCTTGTCGCTTATTGGGCAAAACTGACGAGTAAACATTTCTAGGAACCTTTCCCAGGGAATTTTGATTTGCCGCTTCCCTCCCATGGGCTTGAATAATAGTTTCCCACCAGTGTAGCGCCTCTCTTCTAAAAGTATGGGTGGCCAACTTCACCTTCTCCTGAGGATCACATTCACATATTGTTAACAACGCCTCCATCTGACTAATCCATTCATGGGCATCTAGAGCATCTTTTGTTCCTGTAAAACTCAGGAGGGGTTAGAGGAACTTGAAGATCTTATAACTACTTTCTTTCTTCTTATTCTCATTCCTTGAGTTTGATTTATAATGGGAGGTGTCACCGATGCGGTTGTTTCTGGAGCTTTATTGGCAACTTCTCGGTTAGCAAGTATTGCTGCAACTTTCTCGGCTACCAAACCGCTCTAGATCAGCTCTTGATAGTTGATATACAAATTTTTTCCCCCCTCCATTATTTTCGGAAGCACCCCGATTAAGTGTTTCATTAAGACTTTCTCCTTCCATTGACTGTTTAAAATTTATAATACTTATGTTTAGTATATAGGCAATCATAACTAGATCTTTTTATTTATCACACATAGACACGTATTCACCTTGGCTATGCATATATGGTTAGCATAACGGATATACACAATTTACTTAGTCTATTTTGATTCTAAAACTCAACACATTCTCAAACCCCTGCTATTATCCTCTGATATTGGTACAATACGGTGTTTGCGAGATCATAGAGGTGCCATACATTAACCTTCATGTTGGCCTGGCATGAAAGCAATCTACGGTACACACCATGATACTCCCAACTACCATATGGTGCCTTTATCATACAGAGTTCAGCATACCTATCATATCATTTCTTATAGGACATACCTATCATAATCAACACTTCCACTTGCTGACCAGTCCTAGTTTAAGTCTAGATACTGCTACGAGTACCTAAATCCCTTAAACTACAGCTCTAATACCAAACTTGTCCACCCCGCCCAGGTCGGGGCACTTACAGTGACCAGTTGGTTGCAAAATTAAAGCGGAAACGTAATCTCATTACATAACTTAAGTATTTATTACAAGCCAAACTGACAAGAGTGAATCCAAAACTACATGTTAGCTTAACTATAACACAGTAAACAGCTACTATCTTCCAGCACTCAGCTACTCCCAGTCCTTAACTCCTCAACCTGAGATACATGCTCGAGTGATAAAAATACGTCAGCACACAGCTGGTGAGCCACATAAACTGACTCAACAGTAAAACAACCCACATAAACAATTTTATTGATCAAGTATGAGCTCCCTGCATGTCACCATAATCATAATCCGGACTAAGCATTATATATTCACACATACAGCCTAGATACACCCCATGAGGCTGTAAGTGTATATCCACACATGGAAAAATATAATGATCATCATAATATACATAACACCCTGGATGCCAACCTATGGTTCGATGCATATACATGATCAATCACCACCAAAACAATTTTATGAGCAAGTATCAGGTTTGAAAATAGTTAATTAACTCACGTCTTTCTCAGTTCTTTAACAGTTGACAACACTAATACGATCGGTTACTATCACAGGGTCCCTGACACAATTATACAACCCTAGGTTAGGTAACAATACACCTAAATAATTATTATTACAGTTGGATATTGGTTAGCGCTATCTTATTTAAGTGTGGATGATCAGTCCATGCCTAAGTAAGGCTAGGTACCTATACCCACCCCTACCCTAATACCTAAATTAATAACACTAAAATACTACTAATATTAACACTAATAAAAATAATAAAGAACTAAACATAACTTAAACGAAAACATACCTCAAGACTCTCTACGGTCAGTTGGTGTAGAGTCTCCCCTACTCGTACTCTAAAAGTGACTATTACAGCACCCAATGGGGTATCGTAGGCTCGGGATCCTCTTTATAGTAGAGTGTTCCCAAAATTTAATACACCAGTAGGCTTACATATCTTCTATTTATAGAAGCAAGCAGCTACCTAAACTTTTCTCTGCGTCGATGTGGGACACAATTGTCCTGCTTGCTAGCTTACTTATAAATTCAATTGTGAGCTTCGATGTGGGACTACTCAGTTTGAATTCCTTTAGTGAGACACTTTGGAATTACTAATTCCATTCTTTAAACTAGCACCCACATATACGTGAGGGAGGTTTTTTTTTTGAAATCTTTTTATTATTATTATTATTATTATTATTATTATATTATTATTATTATTATTATTATTATTATTATTAATTCAGTTGCTTCACTTGTTTTTCTCGTATAGCTTTTAAACTATGTTTTATAAACATACGAATATACTATTGATACGCGCTTATTATTCTCTATGTTTTGACTTAAGTTTCATTAAAAACAGAGTAGGTTCAAATATAATAGATTTTGTTAATATAACTAAACGGTCTCTTATAATACCAATGGCTCGACTAGATTCTTATACTTCAAATAATCATGCTATTTGACATTTGCTCGTCAACTAATACTAAACATACGAGTACCCATCTCGCATGTTATTATTTTGCTTTAACGATCATGGACCCGTTTCATTCACAAATAAATAAGAACTAAAACATTTTATTTACATAAAAAAAACAGGATGTTACAATTTCCCAGACACTGATCAAAAGAACTCCCGAATACTGAAAAATCATCCATGAATACCTCCATGGAGTCCTCAATCATGTCATGGAATATCGCTACCATGCAACGCTGGAAGGTCGCCGGTGCATTGCACAGCCCAAATGGCATACGCCTGTAGGCGAATGTGCCAAAAGGGCATGTGAAGGTCGTCTTATCCTGGTCAACAGGATCGATAGGGATTTGGAAATACCTCGAGAAACAATCAAGGAAGCAATAGTATAACTTCCCCGACAGAAGTTCCAACATCATGATCGATGAATGGAAGCGGGAAGTGATCCTTTCATGAGGGCATTGATCGGAAAGTGATCGGCGGTGATGCCGATGTGCCAGGTCCCGTGGTTTTACCACTCCTCGTCATGATGGCATTCACATGCCCCTCGGATTTGGCTCAATGTTACCCGAAAGACCACCCTGGGGCCTCTCAGACAACATCTTAGCCATCTGGCCAACCTGATTCTCTATGGCCTGCATAGATGCCTTATGGCTCCTCATCTCACCCTCATAATTGGTAAAGCGCTCCTCGTGCTGTTAGTAGCGCTGTTCAGCAATCTGATTGGTGTTGGTTTATGTTGGTAAGGAGCTGAGACATCATATCCTCCAGCCTGGACGTACCTTGGTGGGCGTGGCTGCTGGGAGCTGCTCCCAGCGCCCTGATTCTGGTACTGGTTCGGTCTCTGCTGGTAAGATTGACCATGAGACTGGTACGGCTGGTGTTGGGACTGGTGGGACTGTTGTGGTGCAGGGGCTCTCTGCTGATATCCGAGCGGGTTCTGGTTTATTGAACCAGATTTCCACCTGAAGTTCGGGTGATTTCTCCAACCCGGATTGTAAGTATTGCTATAAGGGTTATTTTGGGGTCTCGTTTGATTACCCATGTAGTCCACTTCCTCGTGACCTGTATACATAACCCCCTGAGCACACGAGCCAGGCTCGTGAGATACCCCGCACTGCTCACACAGACATTGGCCTGCGCTACATGTTGCTGAGATTTATCAAATCTCGTAGCCAGCGCCTCAATCTGTGCCAAAATCGCCGTGTTATTATCCACGGCATGTACACCAGACTTGGCAGGTGAAGACCTGGATCTGTCACTCTGTCGGGACTTCGATTTCAGAGACGCCTTCTCAATAATACTCCATGATTCATTAGGGGATTTTGTTCCAATATCTCCCCCAGCATATACATCAAGGCGTTCCTGCGACTCATACCCGAGCCCCTGATAAAACGTTTGCACCAAATGTCTTTTTGAAAGATCATGGTCCGGGACACTCAAGAGTAGGTATTTGAATCTCTCCCAAGCCGTGTACAGTGATTCCCCATCATCTTGACGAAATGTCATGATGCGGTTCCTCAACTTTTGAGTCTTTTTTGGAGGAAAGTACTGCTGCATGAACTGTTGCGATAACTCTGCCCATGTCGTGATCGACCCTGCGGGTTGTGACAAAAGCCAAGTCCGGGCTTTGTCCCGCAATGAGAATGGGAAGAGTCTCAAACAGATAGCATCATCTGAGATACCCGTCATCTTAAAGGTGGCTAAAACCTCTAAGAAAGCAGCAATATGTCGGCCTGGATCCTCGTGCTCCAGTCCACCGAATTGCACTGAATTCTGTATCATGTTAACGATACTTGATTTAATATCAAAATGGTCCGCCAAAATAGTCGGTCGGACAATACTCGGTGCCAGTCCATCCCCTCCAGGACGACCACTATCATTAAGCGGAATGTCATCATCCGCCATGATAAGATCACTATGGGCTTCCGACCCCTCGTCGTCAGCCAGATCGTACCTCGCCTCGTCTACTGGGACCTCAACAATAGGAGTAGAAATAAGAATATCAGAAACTAGACACGACTTATGAAGTCTAATCCTCTCGCTTCTCCTTAAGACACGCCTCTGCTCCTCCTCAGAAAGATCACTAGAAGGCCCGAGGTTCGTGGACATCAACCTGCAAATAAGAATGATACAGTTGCAGCAGGCGAATAGATGACAAACACTAAGGTGAATAAAGACAGAAAAATAAATAAATAAAATATAAAATCCATAAATACATATGAAAATAACGGAAAGCTATATACTCAAGAAAATTAAAAAAAAAACTAATAGAATCAATAGAATGAACAGAAATAAACAAGAAAAGCCTAAAACTATACAAAGAATGAAATTAATAATTAGTCCAAATATGAACAAATAAATCTAATTAATCAAATAAAGAACAAATCAAATTCATAGAGAAACTAATAAATCCAATAATCAATCAATTAAATCTATCAACATCCTAATGAACGAATAATCAAATCAAACAATCCTATAAGCAGATAAATGAACGAAAATATATGCAAACCTATAAACCAATCTAAAATCAATCCAAAATATCTACAGACAGATAAATCAAATAAAAAATCAAGATTCATATATGCAAATAAATGAATGAAATAACGAATCAATCAAAGTATAAACAAGTTTTCACAAGCATCTACACTGGTAAAAGGTTGACTCGGTTCGTTACTAAAGCTCGTCGCTTCCCCAGCAACGGCGCCAAAAACTTGACGTGTGCGATACTATACATATTTTTCACTGAATTTTAACACACGTTTCTGCTTTAATATTTATAAAAATGGTTTAGACCTTAATATTAAAACACACACAATAGGGCAAATGTACCCTATCATATATGTAGTAATGTACAGATAAGAACCAGATATCGATCCATGGACGCGCGCGGAGCAATGGTAAGCAATGGTACTAAAACTCTATCCCCGATTTACCAGTAAGAAAATATAGTTTGAAGTTTGTTTAAACTAAATTTATTCAAAAAACATAAATTAACATACGTTAGACTCCAAATACAAAATATAACTAATAAATACACAATACTATTAATCATAGCATGTCATCTATATATCATATGATACAAAGGCGTGTGATCAACATTCCCATTTTCAGACAATTAGTATCCCTTTCGGGAATTCTAACATGACAACTATACGGAAAGCTAACACGATAAACACACGTTAACCACCTCAAATTGTTTATTAGCGAGCAGCTGATACGATCTCATGCAAATCTTCTAAAGATAAGTTAGTCATCTGTTAAGAGTTTTCTAACGTCACTAATTCAGGAAAGCGATACCGAACACAATACAGCCACCTAGACTAGCATAAAGTAGAGCATTTCACAACCTATTCCATTTTACCAACTTTGAACACAAATCTACTAAGATCGCCATTTTAACCAAAATAACTAGCAAAGATCTTTAACCGTGTCAAAGTTAGTAACAACACCATAAGCTTTTTAAACTATTTTACGTGCCGGTAAACATTTATAATCATTATTCGACTGACTTTAACCAAACCAATACCCGGTTACAGTTTCATAGTGTAAACTTATTAACAAGTTAACTAGTCTACTACCGGACGACGTGTTTGCTTTTGTTGATCCTTATGATGGTCATGGTGTTCGGTAGGGTTCATGATCATTCAAACACTAAGGCGCACTGATACACTTATTCTAAGCACATAGTGAAGTGAAACCACTTAATTGTATGGACTTGACTAGTAAATTTTGGCGGGTGTCACAACTTTGGCATCTTAAGGGGCTTCTACACATCGGTTGTGTGGCAGTCTTTGTTTCGTGTATGAATGCTACGCAGGTGCGGGTGGGGGAAACCTACCATTTTGTGTGGCGTAGACACTTTGCAATTAAACTTAGCCAATCCCTCTCGTCCGAGGAGTACGTCATGTGACAAGGTGACTGGCATAACCATGAAGTCACAAGTTTCTGTTCTTGAATGCTTCCGTCTAAGAGTGTGACGAGGAATGTAAGCATTCCCACGGGATCGATCCTCTCGTGTATGAAACTAGAAATAGGCTTTGAGACTGGTACAATCCGAGCATTGTCTTCCTCATCCAATTGATTAAAACACTGCTCATACATGATAACCGTACTGCTGCCATTGTCCAAGAACATGTAGCTGGTATGGCAATGAACAATAACACCCGTGATTATTAACACAGTTATTGATGATGCTCCACCTCACACCTTAGGCATGAAGACAACTGCCTCTTTCTATGCATCATTGTTAGCTACTGTGAAGGTTCTCTTGTTCCTAGCCCCGTGATTGACCATGTTATAGTGATGACGCGGGGTGTGATGGATGTGATGTGCGTTGAGGTTACGGATGTGTTTCTGAGAATTTCCCCCTAGGTCCGTGTCTTCTCTCGGGACTCTCTGATCGTTTTTCACTAGGTGTGTGAGTTGTCCAGAATTCAGCGCATTCTTGGTCTCCATTTTTACACTGTAACAATTTTCTGTTACATGGCCATAATCTTCATGGTATTCACAGAACTTTGTGGTATCCAAATTATTTATCTTGTGGTTTAACTCCCTTGGTTTCCTGAATTGTATTTGCTCAGTTTTCAAGACTTGGGACGGAGTTTTCGTCAGCGGTGTCCAATCATAGTTTTTCTTTGATTTCCCCTTTTGATTCCGGGGGTGTTTGTTACTCAAATAATTTCGGGTGTCTTGAGAGGAAGAATATTTTCCCTCCTCTGCGGCACTGGAGATTCTTATCCAGGCGAACTGTTTTTCTTTACCCCTGTGGTTGGATCCCACATTGTTGTTACTGTATTGGAAACTCTGCGCTTGCTGGAAGGAGCACTCTGATGAGGCATAAATCTTGGTTACCTCAATCAGTTTCTCCCAAGAAGTTGGTATAACCATCCTTCCCGGTGAGACATTTCATTAACTCTTCACTGCGGACACCTTGAATGAAGCCCGCGCTGGTGAGCTCTTCTCCGCATCTCATCTGTAATGCTTCCTTGTTGTAGCGGACTATATAGTCCTTTACAGTTTCGTTATTGTTCCTTACACATAGTAGGATATGAGCTTTATGCTTTTTGTGTTTACGCAGATGCGAGAAGTGATTAGAGAACTTCTTGGTTAGGTCGTCAAAATCCTCAATACTACCTGCGGGGAGATTTTCTTACCACACTCCGGTTGCGCCCGTTAATGTTTGAGCGAATAAATGGCACCAAACTTTGACTGGCCACGAGACAAAGGCTTCCTGCGCATTCGAATGCATGCAAATGGTCATCCGGGTCGCACAAACCGTCATACCTCCCAATGCTGTTAGGAAGTTTTGCCCCTGTGGAATTGGGGCTAAAGCGATGCGCTGGCAAAATTTAGATCTTTCTACAATGGCTTTCGGCCTGTAGGGCCTGAAATGGTCTTCGTCCTTGCGAGTGTGTGTGCTCGCCACAGATTTTGAATTTTTTTTTTGTAACTTGAGTCATAATTGCCCTTGGCATCTGATTCTTCGTAGCCATCAGGTTCATCTTCCAGACTGATGTAGTCCTGATCGTGAGTATTTCGACCACGATCACCACCACCACGCACTACCTGACAAGGACCTTTAGGAAGACGGTTACCTTCATTCCTACCTTGAACTGGTTTACGTTCTTGGCCCTGTGTCCCGTAACTTAGGGCTTTCAGAGTATCTTTCTTGGCCTTTGCCAAAACCATTCTTTGGTACTTTGCCACATTCTTGGCGTTTTCCCTGGCCAACCATTCATCTGGATCCAGGAATTCCTGATCTGTGTCTTTGTTCCAATGGGGCTGAGCACCTTGATTGTCAGCAGCGAAATTGAATGACAAATTGGGGGCTTCTAGGGCCACCTTCTTTGTCACTGTGTCTGGAGTAACACAGTCAACCTCGTCGACGATAGTGGCATCAACATTAACAGGACTTGCCAAAAAAATTCCGTTGTTTAGTTCCATAGGTAACAGTTTGAAAGATTGAAGCCGACACGGATGGCGCCAATAATGAAACAAATAGTCTAACCCCCTTGTGGGGATGATACGACCACTGATCTATAGATACGATCCTTCACTAATAACCCTATGGAACCGTTAACCTTGTTAAAATATAAAAGGATTGTGGGTAGAATACGACTATAACTGTAGTTGTTTGTAACAAAAACTTAGCGATGAGGATACTATTGTGATAACTTTTAGGGTTAGCGAAATGTGTCTTCTCTATGGGGGAGAACTTCTCTTGTATAGAGTTCGACATATACCATCATCAGCCAAGACCCTAATCGTTATGGGCCAGGCCCGTTTAGGGTTGTCTCCACTACCCTAGGCTATATTAGTAAAGTAATTAATGATAAACATGTAAATAAGGAAACATGGAACGAATACCGCTTTTATCGTTATCCGCATTCGTCCCTCCTAGATTGTAGGCAAGTGGAGACTGCTGGTGATATCCCTTTGCATGTGTTTATATGTCTCCCGGTGCGTGGGCACCAGTTATATGCTTCGCATGCCTGCGCATCTTCCCTAACTGCGCAGGACTGGACTCGAGTTGGGTTCATCTATACCATGGTTCAGTACCCAATCCATCACAACCTTATCAAAAACCAAAACAGAAAGTGCTTTTGGGTTACACAAATAGCTTATTGACTTATTGGCTTCTTGATAAGCCAATAAGTCAATAAGCACTTTTGTAACTCAATCCCAAACACAGGAGAAGCCAATAAGTCAATAAGCACTTTTGTAAGTCAATCCCAAACACCCTCTTAGGTTTAGACTTGTAAAGAATTGATCAGTTCAAGTTCTACAATTAAGAGCATTCACAGCCCGTCCACCAAATCCTCTCCATCAAATTACACTAAAAATCACTACCCCACACCTAAATCTTCTCTTTCCTAATTAAAATAATAATACTTTTATCATTATATTTTCTCTCTCTCACTCACAACCACTTAAAAAAATATTAAAATATATATATACATAGGGGTGAACAGTAACTTTTCAAATATAGGGGTGAAAAGTGTTTTCACCAAATCTTTTTTCTCTTCTCCACTCACAACTACTCACACCCACCGCATATAATTTGAGAGGAACCCCTCACATAACTTAGTGAACGGACAGTAAATGCGCTAACAAGATTAGAAAATCGCGTTTAAATTAAAAACTAATCAAACTTTAAAGTCGTAATTATGAAGCAATTAATTAACTTGTCCCAACATGTGTCAAATACATGTGAACCGACCCCAATTTTGAGGTTAAAAAAATTATGATAAAGTCGCCGTTGACGTAATGGCACCGGTCTACTAGCAACATCTTAAGTTAGGCACATATTTCCCACCCTCTTCTTAAACAAAGCAACGACTTTTGATAGATGTCGTTGCTGAATCATATTTCTTCGGACAACCCTTATGCTTTTATTATTTATATTTATTTTGTTTAACTCAATTAAGTTTTAAAACTTTTAGTATTTGTAGAAAATGTTACGATACCGAAACAACTATTGAAAGTTATGTAACTTAAAAACTGAAGAACTTTAGTCATTAGCAAAGTATTTCTTTCTTTGATCAACATTTTCTTTACTTAATTTAAAAAACCTTGTTTATGTAATAAGAAAAACTAATTAGAAATAAGAACTAAAGATAATTAAATCAATGGATCTAACTGTTATCTCAATCGAAGGTCTGGGCCAAAGCATGTCCGCTATTGAATACAGGGCCATTGTTAAATATCGTTTGATGATCCCCATCTATCAAGAGGATGAAATCTGTCTGATTTGACGTAAGGCCTGCCTGGATGAATACGTTGAACATGCGGTTCATTGCAAGGAGTTACGGGTTCAAATATCGGCATGATTGGGTTCAAGATGTCCTGTGGGACATTTTAAGACGGGTTGGGATCTCAGCCAAGAAGGAGGCCCCTGTGAACTTCCTCTCGGATCCCGCAGAAGGGAGATCCACCCTGCGTTCAGCAGATCTCCTCGTCTTTGGGTTGGCCTGAGGAAGCATGCTTGTGTTGACCTGACAGGTGTATCTGCTCTAGTTGGGTTGAGGGATAGTGGGTTTGTAGCTGGGCAAGCGGTGCCGAAAGCGGATGGAAGAAGGTGGAAAAAACATGTTAAAGCCTGCGAGGAGAACCAACACGTTTTCGCACCCTGACTTTTGATACCTTTGGCTCATTGGCACCAGAGGCTACCCGTTTCCTGACCAAGGTCCATCGAGTTATTCATAGTAGTGTCTCGACTCCGGGTGGACAAGGTTACCTTTTTAGTTGATTAGGGTTTGTCATTCAAAAAGAGGTGGCGGCGCAGCTTGTCCGCCTACCCGCTATCTTGATGTAATTTTTTCAGTCATAAAATAATCAATTAGTTGTAAAAAAAAAAGAATAACAAAGAAAGAAAACTCAAGATCAGAGTGCATTCTAACCTACCAAAAGCTATATATTTTTATTTTGTTACATTAAAGAGTTAAGATGAAGATTGATATACATTTAATATACAAACACATTAAATTCACTAAAGTTGACTTTTTATTGTTAGGTAAGGTGTTGGTGAGCTTAGTGCTTATGAATGTAAATTCTACATCGGCAGCTTTTTTTTTTTTGGCCGGCTAAGAACTCACCCGTAACTTCCCACCTCATGCATTGTCTTAACCGGGCCTGCTTCAGTGGGAGTCGAACCCTTGACCTCACCCGGGCGGGAACCCACCTATGGTGTTAAACCCTCCCACCTCAACCATGTTGCCATGGCATCATTGGCTTTACATCGGCAGCTTAAGCTGGTCTTCCATAACGATTTTGTTGGGGTTGGTCATTTAGGATGATAATGATACAAGTTGAAACTAACTTTTATTCATTAACGGGTGTCATTGAATCCATTTTTATGGTCACTATGCAAGTTTTATTCTTTTTTTCTTTTTATCGCTAAAACAAAAGGGTGTTAGATTGTCAGTTTACGTTAAAGGTGCAAACATGGTCACCTGAGGTTTTGTACTCTTCAACGTGACTAATAAAAATAGGCACTTAAAATAGAAAAAAAAATTCCACTTAGGGTGGAAGGGGCACCATCACGCTATCACACCCAGTAACAATTTAACACCTTATTTAATCACTTTACATCACTAAATCACTATCATAGTTGCAAAAACCATTACATTCTATGACTAAATCACAACTAACCACATGTCACCTCATTCACCCTTTACTCTATCAAACCCACCTACAAAAAATCAACCAATCACCTCACTCCCCCGTATTATTCACAGTCATTACGTTTATCGCAAAAATCTCATAACTATCGTGATGGAAGGTGATAGGGGAGGTGTTTCACGGGATCAGTACCATGAAAATGTGTTTCATGGAACGCCCCGACCACCCTTATTAGCTATTAGTTTGTTTTTTCACGGGATTAGTACCATGAAAATGTGTTTCATGCGGTGTGGTTGAGGTAAGGCTTGGGAAGCCTTGCCGCCACGTCACCAAAAAGTGGGTCGCCCTTGTATTTTGACAGCTTGAGGACTACCTACGGGTGTGGGGTAGTCTTCCTTGGGTAGTCCTCTACTCCTATTGACCAACATTAATTTTTATTTTCTATTTTTTTAAATAACTAAATAATTAAAATAAATAACATAAAAAGTCATATAAAAAGTCTTCCTTGGGTTGTCCCTTAGATATTGATCCAGGCCGTTACCAACTTGATCTCGTTATCCGAAGTCCAAGCCATTTTTTAGAGAAGAGGGTTTTGTTTTTTTGGTGGATTTTATAAAAAAAGGGTGAAGATTAGAGAAGAAATAAGGACGGTTTGTAAAAATTGTGAAGAAAATAGGTGGGTTTTATAGTTGATAAATAATAATTTATTTATTTTTTTACCAACGGTTAGTTTTTAAATAAGGGGGACCCACCAAATTCAAACAACCCAATGAAGACCACTGGCTTGAATGTCCGGAATTAATCGTTTACCGCCGGACGAGGGATGGCGGAGGCGGTGTTAGTCGCCCTTGGACGAGCTGGATGGGCCATAGCCAACCCCCATACCGTTTAGTCTAAAGAAAGGGAGAGATGTATGGAAGTCTAACTAACAAGTTAAGAAAAAAACAAGTTAAGAAAATCTGTGCAACAGGTAATTGAATCGTGTCTGAAAATCAACCCGCCGTCCAGAGGTGGTCAAGTGTATTTATGCGGTAGCTCTCCTCACTTTGTGGAAACTCTGGTTGGGCCGTAATGAGAAGCTATTTAACGACGTCAACAAATCGACAACCGTGATCCTAGAAGAAGTTAAGGTGGAATCGTATTTATCGATGATTAAGAGGGGGTGACAACCGAGTCTTGACAAGAATAAGTGGTGGAATTTCTCAATTTTTGATAACGGGTAAACATCTACGGGTAAGTTGGGTGATATGTGTTTGGCCTAGGTAGTAATTCGCTAAATGGGCTCTGGGGGTTGAACTTGTATTTAAATTTCATATTTTGGTGGTTATGAATAAAGTATCCTTGATCGTAAAAAAAAAAAAAAAAGAAAATCTGTGTCACATTCCCATCACAATCAATGACCTGCGAAGGTTTGACCAATGAGTCAAGTCAAATCTAATCACTTCTCCACTCAAATAAATACTGCTATACTAGGAAACGTATCGATGCTTATAATAATAATAATAATATTAATAATAATTTCAATCTTTGCAACTAAATTAGCTCAGATTCCATTGACAGATTGTGTTGTTAAAGCAAACTAATCGCACACAACACCAACCAACCAACCTACGCTTTCATTTATTCTTTTCCTTCTCAATCATTCTTTCTTGTTTATTCCTTCATTCATTCATTTTAGCTTCACATCATCACATTTTATTAAGGTTTGTTTACATATTTTATCTTTTGTTACATAGTTTTATATCACTTTCAGGTATTTTAATCTTTGGATTTGAATGCTGTGTTGTTTTTCAAGGGTTTATGAGTCTTTTTTTTTGTTTTTTTGTCTAGTTTATTGTATTTGGTTAAAACAGTATGAAGATTAATATGTATTGAAATGATGTGTTTGTTGCTTTTATTGTTTTCATGAACTTATTATGGTTTAAATGATATGATTGTCTCTCTCTCTCTGCTTTTGTTTTAATGCTGTTCTAATTTGGTTAGTTAATGTGGTTTGTTATTTGCAATAATGAAAATAATATTTAGCAGATTTTTATTAACACTCTTAGCCTTGCTAATTGTGGGATTCACTGGGTAAGGTTGTTGTTGTTGTTGTTGTTGTTATTAACACCAAAATACGGTGTTCATCAGTTTGGTTTTTTAAAATATTTCAATTCAATATTGTCGGTTTTAGAACGGTTTGGTTTAGGGTTTATACTCGGAACTGGTTGGAGAAAACGAATTGGACCGTTGGGTGTAGGGTTATAAAACTTTTTATGTTTACTTGGTGTTTAGTTATTATAAGTTAGGAATATACACATGACTGGACTTTTCTTAACAATACTATACTTGGTCTGTTATAAAGGCTCAATAAGCTCAGACCATGAAAAGAGACTGTTATTATTGGTTGAGTTGGGTGCTGTTTGGTTTGGTTTCAGTTTACAATGGTCAAAAACCGTTACTAACAGTTTGACTTTAAAATCATCAAAAGTGGACCTTGAACAAACATGCATGCACAAAAATGTAGTCCTCTTCTTGATTAATGCTAATAGTGTTCTTTATTGATGATAATACTGAATGATGTTGGTGTATGCATGCAGAGCTACCTCATTGAATATTTCTAATGGGAGACAAAAGATTAAACTTCAATCGGCCGCTTCTCTCTGTGAGACGATTTTCGCCAACTGCTGCTAATTCACAAAAAGATTCTAGAAGAAAGAATGGAAGTTCCAACCCTGCTCTGCTTCCGAGTCCGTCTTACAGGTCTGACTTGCATTCAGGCCCTTTGAGAAACCCCGGGACTGTTCCTTTTGTGTGGGAACAAATTCCAGGAAGACCGAAAGATGAAGGAAAGACACAAAAACCTCCTGTTGTTCCAAACCCTCCTCCGGGTCGGATTTTAAAGCCTAAAAGACAAGATACTGAGGAAGTAACGCAAGGTTTTTATGTCGAAAAGGGTCCCATGAAAGACTCTTTTGAAAGATCAGAAGATTCTAAGAAAGAGACATCGCGTTCAAGGAACAATGATAATGGTGACATATCTAGGGAAAATGAGAAGCCGCCAGTGACTTATGGTCCAAATTTTCTACAGTTGAATGATGATGATACTGAAGATGATAGTGATTTTGAATATGATGAGCATGGACATATGCCACTTAAATTTTGTGGATTGCTTCCGCATTTTTGTTTGAAGGGGTCTATTGGTATGATAAATCAGACACCCGGATTAAGTGTGAGAACCCGTTTGCCAGTATCTTCTGCTAATAGAAGTCGTGTTGGCGCTTCATCTGCAGGCTCTCAGGTAAATATCTTTCTAGATTTCGTTGCTCAAAAATTCTGTTTTTGGTTAACTACGATCGTTGTCTATAAGTGTGGCACGCTACGTGGGTAGGGTAACGGGTCAACGTTTATTCTAGCTTATCATCTTTGGTTCATTGGGTTGACGTGCACACTCATCTTGTCGATTTTTGGATATTTCATAAATAATAACGTGTTACTAACATTTTGTCCATTTTAGATATTCTATAAATAGTAATGTGTTAACATTCCAGAAAAAAACAGTAATTCTGTATTGCAATAGTAAACTAAACATTTAAATAAACGAGTTACGAATTTGTATGCATGTGAAATACATTTTTAGCATCTTTGAAACATTCCCCTATAGCTAAGTTTCACAATTTGACCCGTTTGGGATAAAAGACAACCAAAATTGACCTGTTTATGTGTAAACCGGTTGAAATTACCATATCTATAATTATAACTTCAAAGCCTTACACTTTTCCTTTTTTTTTCTTCCTTCGGGATTTCATTTAGGATGCTAGAGTGGCTGCAAATGAATCAAAATCATCAGTCAAGCACCAAAAAGACCCGGCCGTCTTAACTCACAAGTCAACTGAAAATACCAACCAGAAAAGTTCCAAAAAGCTAGGACAGGATCACGGGATCCCATATAATGACAATGAATCGTCTCCTCCACCTACTGTTTCCGAAGTAAATATACAGAAGAAAGGGCTAGTCAGCTTTAAGGAATTACTAGCTCAGGAAATATTAGCTCATGAGAATGAAAAAGAAACAATGGAGAAGACTCTTTATGTTGACACAGTACATAAGGTGGAATCTTTAAAATCCGAATTTAAGGAAACCGATGGTGATATTTTTGGAATTTCACATATTCTCACTGAGCCGTCCAGGTTGGGTTTTCTTGCCGATAATTCAAGACATGATAAAGAAGTGATCACACAAACAGGTGTCTGCAAGGATCCAAAAGTTGACCAAAGAATCAGAGTTTCTCAAAAACCCGGGTCAGAGTTGCCTGCACCTCCACGTTACCAAAATCTCCTTCAGATTCATGGCTTTGGCGTACATTGCCTTCTGTTAACTCAAAAGCTGCACCTTTATGGTCCAATCATAAACCTTCTTCCAAAACAACAACAAAACAGGGTAAAAATATCCAACCGCGGTATCCCCAGGTAATTTATTTGCAATTCATTTATTTGCAAAATGGGTGGGTTAGGTAACGGGTATAAATGGGCAATCTTATGTCGCTGTTGAAACTGTGAAACAATTTTCTCCATTTTTTTTATACATTTCTTTTATATGTTTAAATATAGTTGTAAATAGTAAAATCTATGTTAGTACACAAATAATTTAGTTTTTTAAAATGTTAAATGCAACAGTTTGGTTGAATTTCGGCTCATTTTCATTTGAGCTGTTCGAATTACACATTATTTAGAATTGAAAGTCGACTCGATTATACTCTAGTTTTGATCATGTATTATTTATTTGTTTGTTTGTTTTCAGGGACTATTGCTTCCTATATCAGAAAGTTAGCCTTGGTGCACTTGTTTGCTAGTTGAACAAATCAAGTGGGTTAGACTTTAAAGGTTCTATGAATGTTGGGTGTTTATAATTGTGTTTTGGGTGCCCATACATGTTTCTAATTATTTTGTAATTATAAATGAAGAATAAAGAAAAAGTTGATTGTATTTGTATATGATATGAGAAAAATAAAAAGAAAGGTTTAAGTGCAATGGTTCCTACCCAATTCAAGAATTTGTAGCTTTTGAATAAATTTAAAGTTTAGACATATTTCAATCGACTGGTTTGACTTTAAGACTGAATGGTGTGAACTCAGGGAGGCATCTCGGGGGGTGACGTGGGCGATACCCCGATCGGGAACACCGCCCCCCGTTTAAAAATCGGTGAACTTGGGGAAATCTTACCGTTTGCACCGATCAATTTGATTGGACAAAAAAAGTGAACGTTGGGCCATGTTTAAAAAATAGGCCGTTGGCCTTTTTTAAAAAAAATTTCAAACCATTTTACCTTAATATAAATAAGCAACCACACAATACTTTAAACCACACCATATTTTTACCACACAACCATATTTTTATAAAAATCACTACATTCTTCACACCAAAAAACTATTAATGGATCCAAGGCGTTCAAACCCACAACCCTATTTCCTGAACACCCCCGCTACTCCTTCGACCCAAGCTCCAAACTTTCCCTACCCCACTACACCGCTCGACCCTAGCACAATATTTTAGATGTTTTTTTATGTATTTTTCTTGTTATTTTTTAACTTTCTATGCATTGTAGGTTGTAATTTTTTTAATTTAATGAAGTTTATCTTTATTTTTTACGGCTTTTTTTTATTTTTTACAGTTTTTTATTTTTTATATTTTACGGTTTTTTTAGTGTGTATGGTTTTTTTTTAATTTTTTTTTACAGTTTTTAGTTTTTTTTATAAATATTTATGAAATATAAAATACATAATTAAATAAAAAGGAATCTTTTCAAAAAAAAATAAATAAAAAGGAAAAAGAAATAAAAAAGGAAGGGGGAATGAGGAATTGGGAGAAACCATTTCTAAACTTTAGGGGAGAAAATAGGGGAAATGATGTGACACTGATGTAGCATTTAGAGGAGGTGGGGAAGAGTGCTCCCACACCTTATAGGCTGAGTAATGGGTTTTCCTATAATTCATTACATTCTAGCATTTACTATCCTTTTTTTATCATTCATTTTTTTTTCAGGACAAAACAAGGATTCACAAATCACAATGCCGATGCTCCAAACTTGAGAATTATTTGTCTTCAAATTTCAAATGTATACGCTGCTTAGTATTCTAATCACTTGATTTTATAGAAATATATTCTAATGTTGTAAATAAATTAAGTTTGTAATAGTTTTAATAGATCATGATCGAGAGATAAATAGGCTATTATTAAATTTTTAACTACAAGTCTTTATTTGTAAAGAGAATACTTCTTATGTTCATTAATAAATTATACAAGTACAAAGTTTAAGGTTGGAAATATATCAACACAATCAACCACCGCTTTTTCTTTTGATATTTTTGTCTCCTTGGCTCCTGGAACTATTGGTTTCCTAGATAGACTACAAAGAGTCATACACAACATTTCTAGAGCTGTAGGTTTTGTTTTCAGTAGAATGCACTTTGCTATTCAAAATGGCGTTGCGGTGCAAGTTGTTGCCCGTTTTCTTGCCATCATGCTGAATTTACCTTTTATTATGAAATAAAATGTCACATTCTTAATGAGCTTTAACAAACCTACCTTACATCCCTCAACATGTACCTAAAGCTGTTCTTCATTAGACTTCTATTTAAATCGATGAACTCACCGTCTACAAACTTTTATCTAAAGAGGGTAGATATCACCAGTTCACCACAACTTCATTCTATTACAATGTGTTGTGAACGTCATGATCTTTCCACTCATCTAGCTAGTGATCACTCTTGATATTTATCATTAAGTGATAACCACTTAGAAATACATACAAGTGTGTGTGATAATGGAGTTTACAATTTAACCTTTTGATCCTCATCTATCATTTACCAACAATATAGGATATTAGAATGGTGCCCTTGCCAAGGTATATTTATTTTACTACAAGAGTACAAGGAATATTAGGCTGCTTACTTTGTGATTTGTTATCATCATAATCTAAAGGGTATTTACTATTTACATGTAATATTTGAGGGTATACAATACATGTCGATATTATAGAAAAGACCTATGTAACTCTGTTATGAACATAATCAATATACAATAGCTTCCATATTTGAGTTAGTATCACGGGCGAGTTCTCCCAAACCGTAGTAGAAACAATCTGGCCTACCAAATCCTAGCCGACGCCACACAATTCAAAGTTAGACTTAAAAGGCATATAGTTTTAATGCATATCATAATTTGAAGTTAGATTCAAACATGCTAATAAAAATCACCATGTTCCAAAATACTCAAACATAAAAGTGTCGGTTATGCCTAGTATCTTTTCTTCATGTGTGATATATGATAATAGCTTTAAGAATTATTTTGCGAAAAAAAAACGTTTAATTTCATTTTGACGATCATGTTTGTGACTGCAAAAAATAATAATAAACACTATAGCGTGTTTAGAGTCCGCCTTTAAATCAAACCTGTTTATCTAAGGCTGCAAGATCATGTTACTGGAATTTTGAAGAACCTAAAGATAATGAATATATGATGAAAATTATTGTGTTTTTAGACTTGACCATGTCTTTGCGACCATGTAAAACAAGTGTAAATCTCTTATCTGATATTTCATGACTGATTTGCTTCCCTTATTGACCTTTATATATTCTTGTTGATGATTTGAGAGTGTAGGATACCAACATCTATATATATGTTCATAATTTCATATTAAAACTTTCCTTCTAGTGTTCATGTTTCTCTTTTTCTATAATAACAGAGCAAATGTAACCACATACGCATGTTAATCTACAACATGACCTATGGATGTATTACCAGATGACATTATAAACGCTATAAAACAACGAGTTTGTCCGTGCAAATCCTAGAAAACGATAGGATTAAAATTATAAAGTTCTTAGAGAGCCTATAGGATGAAAAATTAGGGTTTTGTCCAACTTTTAAGCTGCAATCAGAAGTGAACTATGACGAATAACGACTAGGAGTCTAGGACTTTTCTTTTAAAGCATCTCATTTTATAAAATTAATGTCTCCTCCACAAACAGATTCAAACTTCAATCTCTGTAATGAGTTGTGGGTGCAATAGTATAAGAAAAATCATATCCAAAAACACAGAAATAAAAACATGTTTGTTAGGTTCAATCAAGGTCTAAACTAGGTACAAACAATGTGTATGTACAAAGCTTGCCTCTGCCTGCCTGCCTGCCTAGTTTTCAGACTTGGATTTATTATTTTCACCTCACTTCATTGCATCATGTTATCAACACTATTTAAGATGAAAACTAATAATACGCTTCTTCTTCTTCTTCTTCTTCTTCAAGTCTTGATAGCGCGCCCTTTGTATTGACCCTCTCTGAATCACACAAAATCATCAGGAGGTTGGGATTCTTCTAGCCACGCAACTTCTGACCATGTTAC
>JAUTDX010005757.1:0-50124 GCA_030844895.1 Ambrosia x helenae
TTATTTGGTCCACTAATGTTACCATATCATTAGTGTGTGATATGGTAGCTTTCTACCTTTTTTTAGTCATGTTTGTTTCTTGTGTGTTATTGAGTTTAGGGTCTCTCTAAAAGCTGCAGGTTCTCTATTCCTAGGAATAGAGGGTAAGGTTTGTCTACATCCCATCCTTTTGAGACTCTATTAATAGTTTTTGCTATTGATGAGATTTACTGGTTCGATTGTTGTTTTACTACCCTTAATTGAAATCGCAAATCTGATGTTTATTTTCTTTACATATAATGTTAAGTTGTTATAACTGTTAATAGGGAAAATGGATTTAAATACTCCCAACTATTGCCCGTTGTGGATAATTACTCCCAACTATCACTTTGGCCATTAGCACTCCCACTTTCAACTTATTTTCCATTATCACTCCCCATGACTTAACGGCGTTAAGTTTTTGTCCTACGTGGCTAACAGAAGCTGTCGTGGCAGTGTTTAGGTGTATCCGTGTGGCCAAAATATAAAAACCAAAACTTAAGGACACTTTTGAAATTTATTATTAATCCCAACCCCCACCCTACCCCACTCCTCCATCTTCTGCAGCACCACCACCACCAACACCACCAGCCCACCACCACCACCAAAGCCCCATTCGACCAAACCATCATCATCACCACCGCAACACTGTCACCCCTGTTAACAAACTATCAGACAAATTCCACTGCCGCCATTATCTTCAAAAATAATTAATCCATCTTAGAAAACAATAACAATCAAGAGTAATAGAGTCATCGAGGTTACCTTGGTTACTGAAGATTATTATCAGAAAGCAAGGTTATTGAGTTATCTTGTACCGAAGCTACATTATCAACATCATCATCGATCCGTCTTCGTCACTAAGTGGATCTGGCAGGTCAGAGCCATGATCAGAGTTCCCCTCCTCTGGCTCTTTTTCTCTCCTTTGTTCCCTCTCTCTTCTTTTCTCTCTGCTCGACTTCCTTTCTCTAAATCTGATGGGGTAGATGTGAGGGGGTGGGTGGTCGTGAGGTGTGGGAGCGGCTCCGCCAGAGCTCCGCCTTGGCTTGCGGTGGAAGCCTTCCGGCTCCTTCCTCTTCTCTCTCTTCTTTATTCTCGGTTATCTCTCTAGAGTTTAGTGTGAAGTGTGTGTGGAGGGTTTCAATCTAGACTGAGTGGAGGGTTTCAGTTAGATCTGTGGCGGTGAAGGGGGAGACGATGGTTGCAGGGTGGTGGTGGTGGATGAAGGTGAAGGGTGGTGGTGGTGGTTTAGAGAGAGAAAAAGGTGGGGGTGGGCTGTTATCAGAAGGAAGGAGGTGGGGGATTTATAAACTATAAAACAATAATAATAATAATATGGAGGTGAAGGGTGGTGGTGGTTGGAGGTGGTGGGCTGGTGGTGTTGGTGGTTGTGCTGCAGAAGAATGGAGGAGTGGGGTAGGTGGGGGTTGGGATTTATTAAATCTAAAAACTATATAATAATAATAATAATAAATTTCAAAAGTGTCCCTTATGTTTTGGTTTTTATATTTTGGCCACACAGATACACCTAAGCACTGCCACGTCAGCTTCTGTTAGCCACGTAGGACAAAACTAACGCCGTTAAGTCCGGGAGTGATAATGAAAAATAAGTTGAAAGTTGGGAGTGCTAATGGCAAAGTGATAGTTGGGAGTATTATCCGCTAACAGGCAATAGTTGAAAGTATTTAAATCCATTTTCCCCTGTTAATAATAGTCATTTGAAACCTATTTCCAACGCGGTCCATCTGAACTCAAAACCTGTTTGATAAGAACTCGTTTTGATCCAAGCCAAATTGTTATTTTTTCAAAAGGTTCGCTTTCATTGAACCTGTTATGATATGGCATTCTTCGCCCGTCCCATTCTTAGTTTAATAAAGAAACTCTTTTCCGTAAATTAACCTATATAACCTCATTGTTTTCTTAAAAAGTATAAAAAAAAGGTATGATGTAGAGGTACAATAAAGTTAACCTCAACCCTTGTTGTGTTAAGAGTGATAACCGATGGACCACTTATGATTTGATGGAAATGACTTTAGATCACCTTTTACTCCAATAAAAAGTGATATGGCCGGGGTTGATGAAACCCTAGGGTGAGTGACTACTTTAGTAAAGCACATGGGCTCACGCGCATGCATGGAGAGGTTAATGTATGTATATCTTTGATGTAACAAAAGCCATTCCCAAATTATGTCTACTTGCTATCACTATCAAGTGTCAATCCATCCTAGTCAATAATTATTAGACTTCTTTTTTCTCCTTTTTGGATAAAGGTTTATGTTATAAATTAAGTAGGAATAAATAGCAATTGCTAAAATTCTTTTAAAAATGGATTTTAATAATCTAAACTTTGTCCCATTGACATATTATAATCCGTATTTAATACATTTCCCATAACAGTCCAAACTTTTAAATTATTTTCCTCCAACTAGCTTTTTAACTAGGGACTAATCCAACTAGTTTTTTTGCTGATGTGACAGCTTATGTGTCATCCAAACTTTGTTATTTGATGACGTGGCCGTTATGTGGCACCGTCACCACCTCCACTCACCACCATCACCACTACCCACCATACACCACCACCACCACCACACTAGTTAAACTAACGTGATTGTTGAACTGCGAGCACACATGAGGGAGAGGGGGAGGAGAGAAGAGAGGGAGAGGGAGAGAGAGGGAAAGAGAGAGGGAGAGAGAAGGAGGGGGGGGGTGTGGGGGGGGAGAACGGGAAAGAGAGAGAGAGAGAGAGAATGTGGTAGGCGGTTATGTAACCATTTTGTGTACTACATTTAAATCATGTAACCATTTTGTGTACTACATTTAAATCAAAATGTACAACTTTATTATGCGGTTCTTGAGTTATTAACATATATGTATAAAGCATCGTTCAATTTAGAACCAAAATAAAGTACACACTCCTAAACCACATACACACCTGTACTTGTTACTTTAACTATGTTTAGAGGTGCATAAATCAGGGTTTTTTAATGCTCACGTCTGGGTATGATCAAGTATTAGAAAATCAAGTATTAGAAAAATCAAGTATTTAGAGAAATCGGAAAGGTTTGGGTACGGTCCGGTATTGAGAAGAAATAACATACCCTATGTACCCCTTAAGGGTACGATTGGGTTCAGGTGTAATTGTGTATGAGTCCCCTGTTATAAAAAAATAACAATTTTTTTTATTCTTTTACATAAAATAAATTCGTTTAAAATTAAATTTGGTTTGTAGTTTGTAAAAGTAATTAAAGGTAAATCATAATGATATCAATTTGCTAAAGTACAAATGATTTTTTCTAGTATGCATTTAAAAAAACCCTATATATAAAAGTTGTAAAAATAAAAAATATAATTTAAAAAATTGGGTATTCTATTGGGTAGTAAAAAAAACGAGTATCGGGTATAACCGGATAAGGGTATTTTTCGGGAATAAATCGGGTGCGGTATGTACACCGTATCTGTACCCTACGTGTAGGGTTGGGATTGGTTTCGGTTTTTTTCTCGGGTCCGGTTCTGACTTTCGGGTACTGTTTTTGCTCTTTGCTATCGTGCTATTGCCGGCTTCCTTCTCTTTGAGACTAAGACTTTCTCGGGTCCGGTTCTGACTTTCGGGTACTGTTTTTGCTCTTTGCTATTGCCGGCTTCCTTCTCTTTAAGACTAAGACCAAGGGCTCTTTACACACATCTGTTATGTAACCATCTATTTTATAAGTGTTTTTTTGTGCATTATATATAAGTGTTTATACGATTATTCTGATTTCTTATTCAAAATTTGTTCTGTAGACGTGAGAGAAGATTTTGATAAAATCATAAGTTTTACCTAAGCCAATTTAAGTTTATTTATTTTTTCAATGTTAAAATTATAAAAAAAGTTATAAATATAGCGATTCTATTGGGTCTTAGAGTATTAGACCGTTATACACTGATACAGATGTGGGAAGCTAAAGACACTCAAGAATGAAGATATAGTGTTCAAGTTTATTTTGTATCATTGTAAACTGGCGACACTCATGTATCGCCAGTATGTTTTGTTAAACTATCATCTATGCAATTATCATGTTAGCTAGCTTAGAAGTCAATCAGTAGACAGACATGTGTCGACTAGATGGAAAAGGCAATCAATAGTCACTTGTCGACATCTTGACTGTCGACAACAAGATTGGACAATCTTATGCATTGGCGACACTCGAGTGTCGACGGTTCACATGACGACACTCGAGCTCTGCCTATAAATATCATATTGTGAACTCTCATTTTCAACCTTTTGCCCTCATTCTGTCAAAGTACTGTCACAAAGTTATTGTTACAGGTGGGAGCTTAAACTTATCAGCAAGATCTTTTTGTAAAACATATTTGTTGTGTTGAATATTTTGCCCTCATTCTATTGAATTACATTCAAAGAGTTATTGTTAGAGGTGGGAGCTTAAATTTGTTACTAGGGTCTTATTATAAACATATTTGTAGTGTTGAATCTTTGAATCAATTGAAAGTATTTATTTGAATCTTCATGCTCTTCTTGTTTTGTTTTGAGTTTTCTATCACTCTTGGATTCAAACACTTGGTAAATAAGTGTTTTGAATCTGATTATTGTTGATGATGAGGAATATTCCGAAGACGCACTCGTACTCTCATTTTTTTGGGACTTACATATCTAGTTCTCTCATTTCTTGTCTCACTTGAATATGTTGGGGATTTACAGGAATAACAAATAAATAACCGGATAATTGATATCTCTGAAGGCACGTAATCGCTTTCAGATTGAATCAATTTGACGGCACAATCGAAAATTCAATCGGATACAATCAGAGATTGAGAATTTTCTATATGTTTTGATTGAGAGAAGAACGAGAGAGAATTTTGACCAAGATAATGGAAAATCGTAATGAATGAATGTCCCATTAACTGCCTTTTAGGCAGTTTTCCTCGGACCTGCTCCCAGGGGCGTTGCCCCGGACCCCCGTCCCTTAGGGGCTTCGCCCCTAAGTTCTTAATAAATTCAAATAGGCGTGCACTACGCACCACCATACCTAAAATATCCAACAGAATATATTTTATATAATACATCCATTTAAAAAACAGACTTAAACATTGTTTCTACATGACCTGATGAATTCAATCAGGCGTCCTAAACAAACCGTTACCACAATGCCGCGAGCAAACATGTTGATGATGAGGAATATTCTGAAGACGCACTCACACATGTAGTCACACAATAGCATATAAAGTCATTAGTTATTTTCTATGCCAAACTCATTTTTATAGCTTGTGTTACGCACGCTATCTCAACTCCTAGTTCTAGTAGTACAAGCTCGAATCTGATCCATAAGAATAGGGGGATTGAGCTCTTTGAAATTGAAAGTGGTATTCCCCCCTTATATTCAAAATAAATAAAATCATGGAATTCTCGCCTAGAGCTGCTGAACAAACGACTCTATTAGAAAGTAGAATTAACAAGTTTTACACAAATTTTAAAGTGAATGCGATTAGTCGAGTGGTTTGCTTGCTTAGAAGTGATGCACGGGTACATGTAAAACGCTAAAGATGGGATCGCACGCATTTCTTGTCAAAATCAAATTTAGAAGTGATGCACAGGTACATGTAAAACGATGAAATATATATTCTGCTAGCTTATATATATCCTCATGGTCTTGACGGAGCTTTGCTTGCTTAAATAATGCAAGCCAAAGTCTCATATTGTTTTTAATTAATCAACCAAAAAAAACAAACAAACATTCTAATGATTCATAAACAAAATACAGGAATACAACCATTGAATTTGATTGTCATATAACTTATCACTTCCTATTGGGATCAAAAGCATCCTTCCACTTGTCCCAATTTACGCGTTGTTCTGACCCACTATCCGGATCATTGCTGTAGTATGGTGATCATAAGACACTGACGATGATCCAACGGTTGGTGAAGAAGATTGGTGAGAAACATATTCAGAATATTGTGTTTGATGACTAGTAACATCAGGATTGTTGATATTATGAGGGTATAGATCTGAAGTGAAGTAACGCAATTGAGCTTCATTGCTGGAAAGAAGTTGTGCATACTGAAGAAAGTCTGGATAATTGGTGGCTATGGATTGATGTGACGTAGGATTTGGAGGCTGTGATGAGGTGGTAGTGGGCGGTTGTGTCGTGGTGGTAGTGGTAGGAGTGGTTATGTAACGAAGCTCAGTGCGGCCTTGAACACGTTCGGGGAAGTTGAGTTTGGCCTTTGCCCCTTTGAACTTAAGTGCAGCCTGATCATAAGCGGCCGCTGCAGCCTCAGCTGTTTCAAATGTACCCAACCAAACACGGGCGCCTTTGTTGGGATCGCGTATCTCAGCTGCCCATTTGCCCCATGGCTTTGCCTTACGCCTCGGTAGTGTCTTTTCACCGTTGTTTCTTCAAATCATGCACACAATAAATAAATCTTAGAAAGTTATTTTGTTAGTATATCAGACATGCATGCAAATGGCCACTTCTATATTTGATGCCATAGAAATTATAACTTAATGTATATATATATTTTTTATGGCTAGGAGATTAAAGTGATGTGGAAAGAAAATATTAAAATATAAGCCACATATATTATAACATAGAAAACAAATGAACATGTTATTGTTGAAAAAAATGCAATTAATCTCACCAAACACCGGCTATCTTTTCCGTTTTAAATTTCAACAATATATAAACAAAACAGAAAATTAATAACTAGTCGATAACTTGAAGATTTGGATAGATGATAGATCACAATGCAATTAAGAAATTAGTTCAAGCCAATTATGTTTTGCGAAAGAGGATCGCTACAAATTCAGGGATAAGTCTCATTAAATATCATGACACATTAGTTAAAAAGCGGGTTCTAATATATAGCTGATTAGGTAAATAGAATCCGGTTTTTAACTAACCACCGGGCTTTATTGATTAACATCACATAATTATGACCATGATATATGATAAGAAAATGGACTCTCTATGTGAGAATGTACAATTAATTATAAAACACCGGGTTCAATATATATATTAGTTATGTTATGAATGAAAATGTTTACACAAGTAATATCCAACCCCTCATACTAATTAGGATTTCGCAATAGTAGCTGACTGATAAATAGTAAATAACTAAAGAAGGTAATGATAAATGGTTGAGTGATAATTCTAAATTTTGAGAATATCGGTAGGTGAGATGTATACATATATATCTTGACTGTCTTCCAAAGTCAAATGTTGTCATTCTAAAACAGCAAAAACCCATGTGTCACCAACCCCACCTCTTGAAGTTTTGCTATAGATCTAGCTGCCCCAAGCATACTTATATAATATACATTTTCATCTTCATATAATATAAATGAAATTAAGGATTATTAAGCATCTGTACTACAGGAGGCATGAACAAATATGTTTAAATTGTAAAGTTAAGATAATGGTTTCTTTATAATATCCTAAATTTTACCACTTTTCTTCCTTAAATGCCCATGAGGTAACTTTATTTCATTAAATTATCAAAAGTTCACAATCAAGTTATCCTTTATTATTTTTGTATCTACATTGAATTATTATATCTTCATATGGGGTAACTTTATTTCATTAAATTATCAAAAATTCACAATCAAGTTATCCTTCATTATTTTTGTATCAAATCTTTGTGATACACCCTTGTTTATACTCCCCACTCGCTTGAAAAATGCTTAGTTAATAATTATTGTATGTACATGTCTTAGGATCAATTATATGTAAATTAATGAGAAGCACACGGTATTTGTAGGTTACTATACAGAAGTCCGGTTGAGTTCACATCTTCTTTCACTACAATAAACTTGTTTTTACTTCTGACCCTATGATTTAAATATGTTAGTATGAGTTGTTTGTTCTAGCACTTGAAACATAACTCCAAATGATGGCAAACAAAGCAAACAAAATGTTAGCGATGTTGATGCTTTTGATTCTCTCATCATCTATAAGGTCCCTCAATTTTTTAGATAGTTAAACAGAAAGCAACATAATTTTTTTTATCCTTATGATAGTGTAGGGCTAAAACAGTAAAACCTACCTACATGCTTTGAGTTTTGAATGTTATATATTTTTTAATTTGATTTATTGACACTGTTATATTTAGAGGTTACATTACAAGTAGCATTTTACGGTTTTACACAAATGGGTTTAAAAGGGAATAACTTGCTCAAATTCCTCATAGCATATACATATTTTTACCCAAATGTATATTTTTAATACTCCAAAAAGAAATATTATTCATGGCAATATTATATGTTTGTTTACAATCATATAATCTAACTCATTTAGCAATGCATTTGAAGTACACTTTGGTGATCTTATTTTTGCATTAGCAATATTGCGAGTGAAAAAGGACATGCTATCTCCTTGAAAGACGAAAAGAGACTCAGTTAAAATACATGCAAAATACTCAGTTAATTCTACTAAGTGTTTTAATTTCTATAAATAATTATATACATTTGTATGTACTCATTTCTGTCTATATATATTGTTAAGTAAAACAACTTTTTTTTCCCATTGTAAAGAAGAAAAGGACAACCTAGCTAGCTAGATCACAAATAAGATTTTGCCATGTGAATCACTGTTAATTGAGTATTAATAAATCTTAGTGATAGTGATTGTAACCAAGATTTTTGTGACGCAAGCTAGTGTCAAGTGATAAACATGTGAACAAAATATATATGATATATATAGAGAGAGAGAAGCTGAACACGGAAAGTAAAATACAAGTTCATTGCATCTAGCTATACAAGCATGTTGCACCATATGCAAATCTATAGTCCTTGAAGATGATACATCCATACATACGTGTATATTGTGTATATCACATAATTAATAAATAGCTTAACAAACAAACAATTACATAAACCATTAGTTTGTTGGTGGTAAATAATAATGATATATATATATACTAGCTACACAAGTAGATATAGTAAAGAACTACAAGATCCATCGATGGATAGAGGCGTACCTTGTTGACGATGATCTGGTGATGTAATCGGTTGATGTTGCGATTGAGGTATGATCATCATCGATGGAGGAGTCGAATATTGAGGGATGAATCCGCCATAAATATTATCTGTCGGAGTTGTTCCCACGATCTGACTTTCATAATTATTATCAATATCACGATCTTCTTGTTCTACTTGCTTCTGTTCCCAGACATATCGTTCACTATCCATTTCTTATCCGATGTTCCGATTCAAACTATCAGTATTAAACTTGTGATAGAAGTTAATTGAAGTTTGAATACCAGGATATATGGTTTGAATTTAGCATGAGATGCGTATAATATTATATACACACTCGAGAGGTTTACATAAGACTATAATAGAGGCTGCGGTGTTTCAACTTTGAATGGTGATACCTAGCTATATATAGAGGTTAGTTTGGTCCTTAAATAGTGCTTTCATCCTATCACCTTCATAAATTTATTTTAATTTTAATATATAGGTTAGAAGTTATTTTATACAGTGTAACAAAAATGAGAAAAGTGAGAAGGATACAAAAGCACAATAAATCATGAAATATGACACAATGAACTACAAAATATAACACAGTATCAAAAAATATAACACAATGCTGAATAAAAAAGACACAATTAATTGAAAAAATGACACAATTATAAAAATAAGAAAAAGACACTATGGTACATAAAAGACACAATGATATAGCGCATATTCTAAAAACTACAAGCTAAAACCCCAAAAAACGAAAACCTAAAAACTAACGTCGTAGGGTTTGATAAGACGGTTTCAATGTCGTTTGAATGAGTTCAATTGGTGTCCGTTTGATACCCTTCCTACAATTTCCTATTTTTCTTTCACTGTGCATTTGATCATAACCCTTAAATATGTGATTTTATTTCATGGGGAAAGATCCGGTATAAATAGCTTTTTTGGTAAGAACTGTGAGAATCAAAGGAGGGTATTTTTTTTTTTCAAAATTTTTTTTCCCATATTGTTAAACATGTATTATAGTATTGAAAACTAAAAAAAAAAATTGGTGTAGAGTAATTACGTGTAGAGTAATTACATAATTACTCTAGTGTAAACTGATGTATTTACCTTAATGACGTAATTACACTAAAAAATTTTTTTTTTAATTTTTTTGTATTATTCATCTAGAAAGAATGTTTAAGCACATGGGAAAAAAATTATAAAAAAAATAATTTTTTTTTACCCCCTTTGATTCTCACAGTTCTTATCAAAAAAACTATTTGTATTTGATCTTTACTCTTTATTTCATTATACCTATTTTAAAATTTTTATTTATTTTTGGACTTTTGTCACATAAAATCAGAGCTCTTTTAAGTTATGAGAACCGTAAAACTCTTACCTTCAATGCGATTATCATTGATGTTTTTTTTTAACCAAAACATGTATATACAACTAAGAAATATAAAAAAAAATGGCATCGATTTACATATGTGTAAGAGAAAAATTGTAAACAGATCTAGATATGTAATTTATTTAGTTACGTAAAAGTGTAAACATATGCGTATTTTTTTATTGTTAACGTGTTTCTCTTACGTACATATATGTACATCTGCTCATCAAATATATACAGGAATATCAAATGAGAAAAAAATTATTGTGAAAACAATAACAACAAATGACATAATGGTAAAAATCAAATACTTTAACTAATGTTACATTAATTACTATATTTTTAATTAATTAGTCATTAACATTTTATTCTATACATTATCAAAATTTGTCATACACATATCAAAATTCTTACTACATATATCGAAATTATCATACGTTATCCTACACACACTGAGATGTTCACCTCAACTGCCACATCAGCATCTAGTCCACGTCAGCATGTCACATCAACAGCCACATCAGCTTTCACTAACTCAGTTAGTTCAGAGTTAACGGAGGTTCATTTTGGACATCGACATGTCCACTTGGGATTATCCTGGGCCAACGTTAAAATTCAGATTATTATCGGCCAATGGCCCAAACTTTAGATTATTAAAATTCAGTACTCCAAAATCTCATCACAGGTAGGAATTCTCACATTTCTCGCAACTAAAGTGTGTTCTCAAAGAAACTTGATTCTAGACTTATATATTACACACATAACAAAAAAAAAAACTACTTAACAGTGATGATATATGTTCATGCTTGAGCATTCACATTAGTTCCTCCGTAATGATGTGAGTGTGATATCTATATTATATAGATTGGTTGTGAGTAGAGAAGAGATAAAATATTTAGAGGAGACTATTCACCAATAAATTTGGAGGACACATTGTTCATCCTCTATATTTTTTTTAATATTTTTTAAAAGTGGTTGTGAGTAGAGGAGAGAAAATGTAATCATAAAAGTATAAAATAAATATTATTAAATAGAAAAGGAGAGAGAAATGTAGTAATTTTTGTGTAATCATAGAGATGGAGTAGCTACTCTGAATGCTCTTAAACAATCATAAATCTAGTAATAGTACGTGTAAAACTTAGAATGAAACACTCATATGATAAATAAACTTAAACTCGAGTATACATTAAACGTTAAAAACTTACAAGCTTTAACAAACCTGTAGTTATACAGTTAATACTACATTATATCCCGAACGTTTCTCAGGATAAACAAATCTAATGTTAAGTAATAAAATGTGTGTGACGATGTAGCATAGAAATTAATGTACTATAATATAAGAAAACAACAGTTTTAATCATGCTAATAAGAATGAATATGTATATTAAAGAGAAAATATACGTTTGGATGAAGAGCAGAGGCAGATACAACCATTGCATGGCGTGATTAAGGCGGTGGTTTGGAAGATATAGCTTTTTTTTAAAACGATTGGTTTTAACATTTTTTGTTCTTGATGAAAACAAAACTCTCATTTAGAGTTTCATTTAGTGTAAAAAGTTTATTAGAAACTTGTGTATCACATGGGGGTTTATAACAATTTTTTTTTTGATTTTTTTGTTTATTATCAAGTTTGAAAATTTAATATTACATAAGGTTGGATCAATAAAATATTAAATGGTTTTTATTTAATAAGCGGAAATATAAAAAGAATTAGTTAAGAAAATAAATATTAAATACATAAGAGATAAACTGAAATTATGATTTAATAATAGAAAGAATTATAAAGATTGTCCTTTAATTATTATAAAATTTGCATGTTCTGTCCTTTATGGAAATTTTTCACTCATTCTGTCCTTTATTTTTTCAATTTGATACACCCTCTGTCATTTAGCCTAACTCAGTTAAAAAACTTGTTTAACTTTATTTTCTAAGTTTACATTTTTAGCCCCTACAGTTTTGATCGAACCCTAACCCTTGATTGACCTCGAATTCGACCACGACAATTAACGAAATCATAGGGCTATTATAGTACATCAAATTCCGATCAAAACCATATATAATAATCATACTGACCTGATCGTTTTCGAGGCTAAATCGAACGATTAAAATTGCGATTTAAATTTCGAGGCTAACCCAATTTTAAGTTAATTTGTTTTTTTGGTTAATTAGGTTTTCAATTAATTTTGTTTGGCTTATCTATTTTCAATTGTTGTTCATCCATAGATATTGTTAATCATGTAAAATATCATTTTTTAAACTAAAAAATAATAGAAATATTATATTCAACTAAAAGAGAATATAATGTTCATTTTTATAATATAATTTTTTTGAATAACAATTGTTACCCTAGTATACTCTACGTTAGTCATTTATAAAATCTCGTCTTCTATTCTCTTACGTATTACATAAGAACAATTCAACTCTCAATCAAACAATATCGTCTATGTGGAAATGAATATTATTCACCGTCAAACTACGATGAGAGACAATATTCCCTTAATTCTTAGGGCATAACGAGTCATCTCATTTTCCCTATGTGACACGTCACACACCAACGCACATAAGTTTTTTCTCACTTTTTTTCAAATTGCTTGGTGTTATCCTAGATTTCCACAAAACTAAATTATTCTATTTTTATTTAAACTTTAAAAAATTTAATATGTTTGAAAAGTCTTTAAAAATAAAACAAGTTTTGATATTCTTGAATTATAGGCTTTGCCCATGTCTAAAATTGTATTTATTAAATATCACAAATTACACATTTCGTTTTAATAGTTTAACTTTATGAAAGACGGTCATTTGTTTAACTGATAAGGTATGTTATCGACATCGCACACCACCCTCTTTTTGTTAAGGGATATTAAAAGGATTATTTGTTAACAAGGTTAACAAGATGAATAGACTAACTTTTTCCCTTTTAAACCAAAAACCATTATGGTCATGTGAAGTCAAATCGTTTTCTTGAGGTGAAGTAAAATGAAATAGGAAAAAGTAGATGATGTGACATTTAGGTGGAGTTAAGGAGAGTTATATCTCATGGCTTCAGGATATATATGTTTTCTCAATGCTTGTTTAAAAATCTTCACCAACAACGGTTCCCATCTGTCATGTATTAACTCGCAACACCACCGATAGATTGTCAGCCAGTGAAAATCATGATCAGTGACTCAGTGTGATACATTATGACCACCATCCCGATAAGTTGTTGATAATTGGCTCCTAGGTCAAACCTATAGTTCAAACCATTGTTTTGAAAACTGGACCGGACCGGCCGGTCGGACCGATTGGACCGGGAACCGGGGGTCGGACCGGTCCGGGTCGGGGTATTGAACCGGATATGCATCGAACCGGGGGTTGGACCGGTGAACCGGCGGTCGGACCGGGAACCGGGTCGGTTGAACCGGTTTTTGAAGGGTTGAACCGGATTTTTTTTATATTTTTCAAAATTTTACCTTATTAATTTTACGACACCATCCGGTTCTTGCATCGGACCAGTGGACCGGTAATGAGACCGGTCCGATGTCCGGTCCGGTTTCTGAAAACCTTGGTTCAAACTACCCAAACTCTAGAAGCTAAATACGTAAATCATTTGAATGTTAATAAGACATGTAACACCAAGTCACTGTCTTAAGATGAATTGCAACCCTAGCTTGTTAATCATTAAAGACGGAGACTGAAAATGTCAAAGGTGATTGCATACGATTTTAGTACCATAATTGAGTTTTTCAATACGATGGATTTAAGGAAATAGAGGCAATAGAGCGAATGCGTTGTTTTTTGGTTTAATGACGGTAGTGGTAAGTAGCTAAAACAATGAAGTTGTGAACGTTGAGAACTGAATGGGAGGTCATCATGGGCTTGTGTTAACAGAGGGAGAGAGGATTGAATGTTGTGTGTTTGTGTGCAAGAGGACGTTTTATTCCTACTTGAAAAGACAATGAGCCAATGAGGTCTCTATATCTAGGAGAAGCGGTCAAACACATTAAAAACCATATTTAAATAACTTTCTAATCAGAAACATATACTTTTGTCAATTGCTTGATAACACAAACTGATCTTCTATACTGTTGAAAACAAAACTTTGATCTGTATGGTTTCTTGGTAGTGATTCTTTTATATTATTTAATCAAAAACCATTTTCACAAGTATTATTATTCTTTAAAATTTGACATTTTTAAGCATGCAACTCTTATTTGTGCACTTTGACTTTAGTAGTTTATATATCATTAATTGGCCCCTCCCCCAATCAGGCCATCGCTTTTACTCGGAAAACGGAGTTAACGAGGACGGTTATATTTCTTCAGCAGGACGAGTGTAACCGTAAATGTAATGGCTTAGGTGGTGGTGGTTATGATGGTGATGACCTTATATTAAGTGATGATTTCACTATATTTTTACTTTTAGGGGTCAAAAGGTATCAAGGTTTGACAGCAAAATCATGTTCATTGGCTCTCCGGTAAAGCAATGCTGATGCCTCCACCCTGTTTTGCCAAAACATATGTCAAAATTCATTTCATGAACACCAAAATCAACAGTAAGAAGCTTCTTTTTTTCATACCAGCCAGGATGCACAACGGGTCTACCTGTCGCAAGTGCCCAGTTTAACCTAACATGAAAACAGAGGAATCAAGCTTCCAATACCCACTGCAGTAATGAAGTCGGTAACATACCTTATCAGTGCCAAGAGAATTAGCAACCACATGGGTGACCTGTTCATCAATTTGATTGGTGCAAACAGCACCGAATTGCTCGGCTGTCTGCCATAATGGGTGTAAGTGAGGACTAGCCTCACCCACGGGGAACACCCTGCTGAATAATATTCGACACCCACCTAAAATCTTTCTCTGCTCTGATGCTAGTATGTTTCTAGCATCGGCTTCATCTAAAGATTTTTCCAAGAAAAAAAGTTGATGTATTTTCTCAATAACCTAAAGCAAACGCAGATGGCATCAGAGCAGACACAATAGAATGTTTGTATAAAAATAGATTACAAGTGTTTACCGCCAAAGAAGACGCTAGAGACCCGTCTTCTGGTCTCTCGTCATGGTCAATCTCGAGAAGTGAAGGACCCGAAAGTCCAAATTGCCGTCTACTACATGGAAAATATATATATCTGCAATAAAAATACAGATATTAGAAAAGAACATGGAGTTAGACAGCAATCAATATATGTTCTAAACCAAGGCCATACATACAGTATACCTTTCTACAACTATCAAGTTGGGTTTGTTATGAGGCCAGACTCTTATAGAATCATCTATAATAACAACAGCAGACTCCATACCCAAAACCCCTTCCAAATCCTTGCTTTTGGGATCCCCGTCAACATTATCACCATGACCACCCCTTGAAATAACTCGCCCATTAAACAGAACTCCTTTTGGATCAAGCAATTTGGCCATTTCCGTAGCATATACTTTGTTTCCCATTGTGTAAAGATGAAGCTCATAAAGCTTACTGGCCTGAGGATCAGAAACAAAGTGGATTAAAGATTTGGACCCAGATGGTTCCTGGATTTTAACTAATTGTTCATTAAATGTAATGCTTACCTTCTCTAAAAAGTTCCAAACCCCAGGCCGAAGTTTGGTCCACATACCCATGTGAGGAAATCTAAAGAGATGCCTATGTGGCTTGTCCCGGTCTTGTTCTTCTTTCTTTTTCAACATCTCATCATGCACTGGTTCAATTTCAGAAAACTGGAAGCATCGGCATTAAATTCAGAATTCTCAGAACATATAATCTTATAGAATCATTAAATAGAAAAAAAAAACAACCTTAGCAGAATTGAGAAGGGTGTGATCAAGATCTAACACAAGGCACAGTTTACGGTCAGCAAACATCTTTTTCTGTTCTTCCATTCTTTTTGATCTTTCCCTCTGAATAGCAGCCCGTTGTTGGTCATCAAACCTTCCAAATAAATGTTCAACATCTCCCCACACATTATGTGATTGAGAAGGGCCAAGGCCCGAAGCAACTTCTCTAGACGTAGACCTAGTCCCGTTCTGAAGGTGGCCTGGATGTGATGATGGTCCTTTTATATTTACAAAACTTGAATAGACTGGTGATGTTTGTGATGAAGGCATTTGAACAGATGCATTTGCGGTTGTAGGTACAACATCCACAATATTCTTCAAATTTTTAGTGAATTGGTAACTGGAATCAGGTGCTGATATAGGTTGAGATGATACTCTTGGATCAGCTTGCTTTGAATTTCTCTTATTAGCCTGAGATAATACTCTTGGATCGGATCGCTTTGAACTTGCCTTATTAGTCGCAACAGTCGATAAATTGGTGATTGGTTCTTGTTTTTGTAATGAATTACTGTGCAAAGCACGGCGAGGATCACGAGGTTTCATTTTTAATTTTCCAGGGTCATCCTGCAAGACATTAAGGAATAAGTAACATAAACGCATATTGAATATACAACATAAGGGTTTCCAAAAACCATAAATGGTTAAAAAAATCTTTAAAAAAAGCATAGAACCAATGCTGAGAGTTGAAGCCATAGAAAAGCCAAAAAGACCATACTAAAAATGACCTTTCAGAAAGTATAACAATTGGAACTTTAACAAAAAAGATAAGGCATGAGAGCATGCGGACCGTTGAAGATGTACGTGGTTTTTGCATCTTATCTGTTGATTTTTTCTCGCCCATCAATGACTGAGAGGCAACTGTAGCCATTGGCGTAGAGCCCAAAAGAAAATTTTGGCTTGTTTGTGTCACTTGGTTTCTAGGATCAACTGACCTCTGTTGTTCTATACTGATTAAATGCAACCACTTTGTAGGATTTACCGCAATATCTTTTAGAATAGATTGCAAGGATGCTGAGGTGGGATTGACGCCTGTAACAGGAATATGCACACTCCCACTACTAGTACTGGGTAAAGCAGAGGTTGGTGGAACATTTTCTAAGCTTCTAGTTTGCGAGACGGCCATAATGCTCCTAGGATCACGAGACTCTAAAAATTCAATTTTTTTCCTTTTTGGTGCGGGACCATCTACCAAAACAGGCTTGTCAAAAGTTTTCTGCTTTCTTGAACCTTGTAATCCATCAAGTGGCTCAATTATAGGCTGTTTACTTGACAACGGTACTCTGACTTGGCTGACTTCCAAGGAGCTTGAAGGATTGGCTAACCAGAGTCGGGGGTCCCTGGTTTTGTTTGGAACCCTAGTCACGGTACTAGATGTGGAATACACAGGGGCAACGTAGCTGCCATTTGCTTGTAACTGCACATTATGTGTTTCCGGAACGCTAAAAACATTTCTTTTCTCTAATGTAGCAGAGGATACAAAACTTGAATTCTGAACATTTGAGAAACTAGAAACCTCTCCTCCACAATCAACACCTGCATCATCACTTTCTTCGGAAGGGGTGGGGCTTGGGAGATCATTTGACAAAAATGTACTTCGACTAAATTTCTGTTGATACGTAGATACAGCATTTAAAGCATCAGTTTCATAATGTTGCAGTACCACACGTGGAGTAGGTGTGGGCCATTCCGGTCTTATTTCTGCATCCCCAACAAGGAGTGCTTTGCCTAAAGGTAAAATATTTGTGGTCTCTCGTGTTGGTGATGGAAGACTGTCAACATCATGATCCTTATGAAGATCAAGAAGCGGAAGCGGAAGAAATACTCTGTTCTTGGAAGTAGATGTTTGTATTTTCAAAGATTCAGATTGTGTAGAGTTTTGATCTGAAGAACCAATAAGCATTACATCTAATACAGGTTCCTCATTTATAGAAACCAATTCCTGATTAACATGATTCGGTACATCTCCTTCATTTTCATCAGCCTTGGTACTTGAACAAGCGTCATTAGAGTTACATGACAGAAACATGCTCTCTACCTGTTAATAAAAAAAACAAAAAGAACAATCGGTAATCGGGTCACTACAAGATACTCAAAAGGTAAATGGCTTGCTTTAAACCACACCTCCTTCAACGATTCAGGGGAGAACATAACAGACACATGGCTTTTCACATTACTCAGCATTCTGTAAAAAAAGATACATGGTGTGGGGTATAATAAAACATTCCATACAGCATTAAATGACCAGAACATACAACATCCAAATGAAAAGAGACGAAGACCTTGATATTATATGCCGACTCAGTTCCCTTTGATTTTGGCTCATGGAACAAAATACCTGCAATCAAACACTTCTAAGCCTCTTGTCTATACGTCAGAACAGCAATAACAACTAAAAGAGCATATAGTGAAACTAATCTTAAATGATATCTTACAGAATTAACTAGTTGAATAGCGGAAAATGCCAACTGAACCAAATCATCTTTATTTGAAACAGAATTTTCCGAAAGCAAGGTTGACAAACTGTCCAGCATATCATCGAGTCTAGAACACACTCCATTAAATGATCTACAAGCAAAACATTAACATTAAGCCTACCATTAAACTCGCACCAAACAGTCAAAAGTTTCAGTAATCAAGTTCATCGTTTAATTCGATTATTTTACGAACATCCTCAAACTTACTTATTGCATCATTCAATGTTATACCCTCCAACCCAATCCGAATCACATCAATCCACTTCTCAACATCATCATCATCATCATCATCATCATCATCATCATCATTATCCTCTCCTTCTTTACCAATATCCACAACCTCCGTAGTAACCAAATCGATCTCACCTTCCTCCAATTCCCCTTCTTCCTTGTCACTATCATCACCACTTAAATCCACTACAATCTTAGCATTGCCGTTATCCGCAACGATCGTTGTATCTGTATCGGTATTCAAATTCGTTAAACAATGATCAAGAGGTTTATTATGAACAGCCTGAGCCCAAGCAAAGTTATACAATCCAGGTGCATAGTTCCTAGCCATCTGATACTTCTTCTGGTACTTCACTAGATCCTGCATCGTCCAAACCAGAGGTCGTTCGTTCGATTCGGCAAACCGACCGAATAACAGCTGGATTCTTAGCAGCAAAAACCTCTTCACTGATCTCCTCAACAGAATCCGAATCAGAAATCTCACCTTCCTCTGCATCCACTACAGATACCAATAAATCGTTGCCCATTAACTTTAATCCGTTTAATAAAATTTGAGAGCTAGGGTTTTGAAATATTAACGTAGCCCTAATTGAAGTTATTGTGTTGTGGTTATATAATTGTATATTGCAAAATATGGAATCTGAGTGTAATGATTGAAGATTGATTTAATAGGTTGGAATTATTAAAATAAATAAAAAAAGTGAAGATCAAAAGACGGGAAGAGGGGTGAATCGATTAGCAGAAATAGAAATATGTAGTAGTGAAGTTGTTGTGCGACGAGGAAATTTAAAGGAAAATAAAAGGGGGTAGAGATCTAAGGTGAGATCTTGACCGTACACGTCAGCGATTCTTGACGTGGAACATGTTGCCTTTAACCAATCTCTAAAAAGTAAAAACCCATGTTGGTTTTTTTTTTTAAATGTCAGGATTCGCATTCGGTCCACCCAATCCTTTGCCTAAGGTGGTTTTGTTTTTTTACAAAAGCACTTCCTAACTTCTTTTGCCTGCGCTACACAGACACGGGCAGACATTGAGGTGCTGCAGACCAATTGTTTTTTAGAAGACATAGGCCTAAAAAATGTCTGCCCTTCCTATTCTTGGGGCAGACATTTTCAAAACACTTCTTGGGTCTTCTTGGCTACTCCATTCTTTCATCTCCCTCACAAAATCAAAACCCTAGCTTTCCAATCCTTCCTCCTCACCCATTTGCACCGCCCTCAGCCACCCTCCTCCTCCCCTACCGACGTCTCCCTCCTCCCTCACCTCTTCTCCTTCCTTCTTCCCTCCCAGCGCCGCCACCTCACCTCCTCCTCCCAGAGCCGCCGCCTCACCTCCTCCCTACCAGCTCCGCGTCTCCCTCCCTTCTTCCTTCCCCCCGTCGGCAGCCCCACCTCCTCCCTCCCTCCCCACCGATTGCCCTTCAGATCTGGTACAGGTTATATTTTTGAATGTTTTTCTTTTAATAATTTGTGTTTAGATTTGGTTGTTGTTGATTATTTGTGTGAGTTGTTAATATGTATACTTTTCAATGATGCGTATGTATGCTTTTAATGTAAAGTGTAGAATAAATTATTTGAAACATTGTTATTTGCGGTTTTATGAATATTATTTCGGTGTTATATAACTATTATTTAAATTTCAATGTTGAAAAAATATTGATTGCTTTAAAAAATCTGTTTATTTAAATTTCAGTTTATTTCAGCAGCCTGCAGACGTTAATAAACAAACAGTCTTCTTCTTGCAGACTGCAGACCTTTGGTCCACCTCTTCTCCTGCAGATGTGGTCTGCAGACTGCAGACCTTTTACCTCTTAAAAAACAAACAGCACCTAAAATTACATTAAAAATTACTATTTCATCCTTAAATCTTCTTTCTCATAACCGAAATAATAATACTTTTTCATACTTTTATCATTATATTTTTTTCTCATCACCCACAACTAGGGATGAGCATGGTACCGGTCTGGTACCAAAATTCCCTAAAAATGAGTACTGGTACGGTACGATACCGGTATTTGAATGTAAAATCAAATATCAGTACTGGTAACAAAAAACCAAAAAAGTGGGTACCGGTACCTGTTATCATTTGCTCATCCCTACTTACAACCACTTACAAAAATATTAAAATGTATATAGGGGTGGACAATAGCTTTTCAAACCATAGTCACAAAAATCACTCAATTAACCACGATTTTCGTATTGGATTGAAATGTACCGGAACGGAATTCACCATCGATCCGATCGACTATGGTACAACGAACCAAACAGAGTTGATTCGCGTTCCAATCTGGACTGTAAATCGTGTTCCAGTTGGACTGTAAGTTGCTCCATTTAGCATTAAATTCTCGAATTGAAACGGTTTTAGGGTTTATAGGGGATGGTTCTTGGTGGAGGAAGAAGAAACAAAGGTAGAAGAGAAGAAGAAAGGTAGAAGAAAGAAGAAAACTGACGGCTGCTGCATTTTTTTAGGGTTAGATAAGATTAATAATTTATACATTTAACCCCTCTATCTTTATATAGTTTACATTCAGACCCTAAACTTAGTAATTTTTATATAAAAAATTAGTTTATGTATTTAACCATTTAGGTTAACCCCCCACTTATACAAAAGAAAAAGTAGAAAATTAATATTATATATAAAATATAAATTATAAATAGCTATTTTTATAAAAAAAAATCTACATCGTACCAGACTCCATGGTACACCGTACCGGTTCGTACCGAAATGAGCCTACCCCTCTCCGTACCGAATTCGTCCAACCTAGCGAATTGCGTATTCGTACCGCGTTCCCGTACCGAAGCGAACCGCGATTTAGGTGACTATGTTTCTAACATATGGGTGAATAGTGTTTTCATCAAATATTTTCTCTTTTCTTCACTCACACCCACCCCATATAATTTGAGGAACCCTCACATAATTTGGTGGACGGGCTATGAACGTCATATCGTATTTCGGTTTCAAATTTTCCATACCAAAACGAGGTATGGGTCTTTTCCTTCAACCATCCGACAACCAATTGATACGAGGTGTTCGTTATGAGAGTGTTGATTTCATTGTTTTCTTGTCAGAACTTTCTTCCTCAGTCGGTACACAAACTCTTTTTACAACAAAACAAATTTATAATGTAACGTGCACTATTCACAAGTTCTCCATCTAACAGCTTTTGTCATGAATATTCAATGTCCTCGTACCATAACGATTTTGTAGGATTAACAGAACTACAGAAGAGAAGCTGCTTTCTGATTAACACGATTCAGCATATCCCTTTCCTTGTGATTAATTGTTTTTGTTACTTGAACAAACATAACTCAAGTTAAATGACAGAAACATGTTCTCCACCTGTTGAAGAAAAACAAAGAAATCAATATTATGTCACTACAACTCTACAAGGTACTCAAAACTCAAATCATGTTGCTTTAAACCGCACCTCACTTCGTATGTCAAGGAATCTTTTGATCTTTGTTGCATCTCAACTGTCAAGACCAACTCTTTAACACTTTAAGGCTTCAAATATGATAACCGGGTCACTGGTGGCTCTTTTGGACAGAATGAACAATTGCTGTGCTGATCTGATCATGTGCTGTATTGTATCCAATATGTTGTCCATCACCACCAGTCGAAATGTATTTTCATCAGAATTGAGTAACAAAAACTAAATTTATTTTTCTTTTCCACTTTATGAAGAACAAACAAGTTTTGCAGAAATAATGTCAGGGATGCTTTTACCTCCCGGTACAACATGTATCAGTTGTTCATTTTGAGTAATCAAATACCTGTAAATAATATACATAGAAAATAATAATATGATGAACAAGAATTGTAGTTAATTACTTCAAATATTTCTTAACATCATAGCTAAATAAATTATCATCTATACCATCAGCTTAACATGCAACTGCATTAATATGTCCTAGGAGGATATGTCATATAGCACAAAGGGGTTACCCTGCTTGAGTAGACAAATTAGATAAAGGAAAAGAAATTAATGAAAAGTTAAACAATTCATGTTGGACACTACATGACTACAGAGTTAGAGGTAGAAACCCCCCCCCCCCCCCCCCCCCCCCCCTCAATACATGTGTGTGTGTGTGTATTAGCAACTTAACATTAGCCATGCAAAATGGTGGATTCCGAAATTAAGTTTGCAATATGCAAAAATAGATGCATAAACCAATATGGAAGTATTTTGCACAACTGCAATAAAACCATGGTTGCATCAATTTAGAAAGACTTATCAATTTTTAATTCTGCACCCTTCACAGTTTTTATCTGCAATTCTGCACAGCTTTTTACTTTGAAATCTATGCAGTTTTTATTTTGATTTATGCATGGCTTTATATGGGTTCTGCACAGTTTTAACTAGTACTATACCCGTCCGCTGGGACGGGTTCTTAAATTTATAACATTTAAACTATGTGTATATTGAATATTTCAATAGCGTCCTATCCAATTGAGATTAGTAGACGCAGAACTTGGTTAATTCTCATACACGCTAATACAAATTTTATTGTTTATTTAAATATAATTTGAAAAATAACTTTAACAAATGGTTTGGTTATCAATATAGTATAATGTTTCATGTTTGATTTTACTAATATACATACCAAATGTCAATACAAATGAAGTAACATCTAAATCAACCAATATAACCAAACATTGAAAGGAACAGAAAAGAAATCCGAAAGTTTACCAAAGCTAAAAATTTGGCGACGCAAGAGTCTCGGCATAACAAAGGATAGTTGCAATCTTTCCCAGTTATAGTCATGTTTGATTCATTAGCATCTTCATAATTCAACATCATAATATATTAGTCAGTACTCAATACGTATGAAATGGCGTACCCTAAGAAAAAGCTGAATGGAAAGGAAAACCCATAATTTCGTCCAACCTTCATCTTCAATCGATCCTCAATATAGTCAATTGTATAAGAATATATCTCATTAGGCTACGAGGTTTGGTATCATGGAGTTGACCATGTAGCTGATGTGGTATCATGGAGCATGATGGAACGCCATCCCCACTCAGCCACTCTCATTAGTAATGATGATAGTGGAGATTCTTATGGCATTCACGATCCGTTTGAACATTAAAACTTATGGGTTTTCTAAGGAGGTATTTTTACTTCTAGTTATGAAGAATACTTGTAATACACAAGCAAAATATTTGTTTTAGCTTCATAATAGCTTTCTAACTTGTGTAAAAAGACCAATGTATATTAGTTCTTTTTACTAAACCATTGAAATTTAAAAAAGTGCTAAATAGTTATAAATTGCACTTAATAATAGATAAATAAAAGGATATTAAATTATAACGTTTGATACATTTTCATGTACCAAAATCACCTCAAATGTCATAATGACCATAGTATTTTTTTTCTTTGCATTCTAAACAAAACCATTACATTAAGTGTATAACAATTCTAAACAAAAACATGACATTAAATGATAATTTGCTAATCAAACTTAAATTACCAAGAATAACTAATAAGTTCACTAATCATGAAAAAGAATAATACAAAAGGCAAAGTTACCCTATCACGGTAACTTCTTATAAATTGTTTGGGCCCGCTTTAGTCCAGTCTAGAGCTTCAACCTCCTTGTTAAACTGTCCATGCTGTTGTATCCCCTTTGTCCAATTTTTTTTTTTGAACGGCCAACGGTACCACCCATAACGAAGCCCCCGCACTCTTCAGGTCGGTCCCCGCCCCCCCCCCCCCCCCCCCCCTCTAAGGTCCAGCCCCTCATTTCAGAATAACCCTACTCTGAGTGGGATTCGAACCTGTGACCTCCCAGGGCAGGAACCCCACAAAGTGGTAAACCTTCCCACCTCCATTGCAACCACTGGGTTACAACTTCATTGGCTTTTTTACACGGCCAACGGTACCACCCATAACGAAAGTGTAAGCAAAAAAACATTACAGAGAGTATAATAACCACAAAAGAAGATTTAATAACATTTAATCAATAATCACTTTTCAATCGAGGCTAAGATTTAGTAAATGATCTTGTCCAAGGATGTGCAAGGTCCAATTATCCCATAAATTTTAATATCCTTCGAACATTTGATCTCAAGCAAGCCACTGAAACAATAATAAAAAAGATACAATGACACAAAATAGTAATGTTACAAAAAGTGATTATTTAGCTAATACAATTCAAGAAGCAAAAGCACATTCAACTATCATCTCTGCAGCCCATTTTACTACAGTTGATTATCAAATTCTAAATACTCAATATTGCATGATTATTTCCAAAATGTACATCCAAAGACCCTTTGATAGGAAAGAATAGGGACAGTGACTTAATAGTTGCTACAATCACGACATTATATTTGATATTGAAGAAATAGAATCCCCATTATATATTCAAATATACAAACGGATTAAAAAAACTGCAAAGTGCATAAAGAATAGAAGAATCAAAATATTGAATGTTTATCAGTCATAAACATGTATTCATAACAGTCTCAAGTAATGTATTTTGTTCAAAGATTTAGATTGTTATTGTAACATTATTGTTTTGTAATCATACTTAATAAACTAACTATTTATTTAAAATACATAAAAAATGAGTAAGAGAAGTGGTTCCAGACTTCCAGGTCAATCTGTTTGGACCAGTATTAAAAAGGACATGTTTGACCCGTACACATTTTGACTTGTTACGAACCAGCCCGACCGACACATATTGCTACCTCTACTTAGAAACTTCACTAAATAAGCATAGGAAAAAGATGGCATACCTTGTTGCCCGTCTGCCCGCTATCTTGATGTAATTTTTCGCGATTGACATGAATATGAATTTGCAGTCGACGTAAAAAAAAAATTGAAAGACGATTATTTCGAAAATCACTGCAACAGACGATTTGTTTACTCGTCAAGACATGAGTAACGAAATTCATATTTGAAGTATAAAGAAATTAGAGTCAACTCTTAAGGTTTTAAGTTTTATATAAAAAGAAAATGGCCTTTTAATATGCAATATTTCTTAACGTAGAAGTTTAGAGGTTGCATTAAAATACTTCTTTTGCACTTTTGCTGTAGATCAGCCAAGATGGTACCATTTAAAAAAATATTTCTGCATAGTTGTATATTTCACTTTCTCCAACTCTCCCCCAGGCATAGATCTCCGGTCTCCGATTTAGGGGGTGGGTCGGATGAAAGGTGATGGGTAAATCAGTGATTCAAGTATTCGATAAAAAAAACGTTGTAATTATATAGAACAGAAATGAACAGCTTCTAAACTCACAACTTTGATATGTTGATTGTCAACTTCGTGTTCCTTAATCTAATCAATGGTTGTAACTATAGTGCCACCAAAAAATTAGTATAATACAAAAATAAAATGAGCAGAAACAAACTAAAAACAAAGTTACCTGTGGGCCGTTGGCTGTTGCTAGCACAAGATCTACAACAAACTCTCAAGTTCCTTAAGAAAATTTTCAGATAACTTGCATAAAATGTATAATTAACTAACTTAATAATAATTATTCTGTAAAAGTATATTTAAGAGTTAAGCCCATACTCATTTTAATGGTCTCAATGATAAAGTTTTTAACACTATATCTCTTCTATAAATTATTTTAATTTTTAAATTTGGTATAACCTGGTGGCGTTGATAGTATTACACCAATAGATTGCATCGTTTGGGTGTGTTGATTGGAGATGGTTACATCAAATTTTACACCATTTTGATGATATGATGTGTGTACCTTGGAGATGATCTATAGCTAACAAAAGCCATACTTGAATCAAACTATAAAAAAATAAAGGAAATCATCAAACGATACGATATCATAAAGCTTTTGGAAGATTCCTATTGGCTATTGCACATTATAACTTCTAAGTTAAATGGGACCTGTTTAGTAATAACTAACAACTCTTGTTGGAACTTCTTACTTGTTCATATTTACCGTTGGTTGAAGAGTCTCCTTGTCTTTGCTAACACCTTCATTTATGTAAAAAGATGTACACATAAATTACACTTGGACATTAACATTATTAATTACCTATGTGGTATGTCTTGGTTGCTATGCATGCTCTGTAAGATCAAGATCAGCCCTCAGGATGGGAACAACCTGCAAATGTGGCTTATAAGTATAGCTATAGAAAATGGTGAACGTACCCTAAAAATTGTGAGGGCAAAAGTATATCTAATGGCTCAATTAATAATCACATGACCACTGTTTCAGTTTTCTGGCCTTCGATCAGCTTCGTAGTAAGCGTATTCACCTTTTGAGACAAAACACCGAACCAAACATGCATCATGTTTTAACTTTTAACTAAAAGATGATTATAATTTATATATTCAAACATAACTATCCGTACCTTTAGATCATGAGACTCGGTGACCGTTGTAAACTAAGACGCTTTGATAACTGAAGAGTCTCGTTGGTTTTCGAAGGTAGTTTTGTGGAAAAGAGTCCAGAGCAAGACGGAGAAAAGAAAGGCAAGCGAAAGTTGTACCGGTGGCGGTGGAGGGGCAGGGGATAGAGGTGGCTGCTCCGGCACCCATCGACTCAAAACTGTTGAAGATCTCGATGGTGCGTCCCTTTTAAACTCCAATGGCGCAACCAAAAAGCGTAGAAGCCTGCAAATTGGAAGAGACAGAGGTGGTGTCACCTTCGTTTGCTGAAAATGAAAAATAAATAGCAAAAGCATTAAGATTTCATCAAACTGAACAAACCACAATTGATAATAATGCACCAAATGGTACAATAATATTACAAATAACTACAAAATTCTTACAAACTTGTAATTTATAACCATAAATTTGTTAATTACACTGTTCACAAGTCACAGGACAACAACTAACAGGGAACAAAGAAAACAAATTATAAAGAAAAAGGAAATAGTTTGCTTACTGGCATGTTCAGAAATGTGACAATGTTCCAATTTTAAAACCTTGAGGAAATCTTGATATTGAACACATCCACTGCCAAAAAAAATGAATCGTTTATAAAAAGTATGTTTATGTACCATAACAAAATGCAAGTAGTTAAGTTTTAATGCATATCGTGCATATTTTCTACTTAAAAGTATTAATGTTTAGTAAACTGGTGTAGATGTGTTTATAGCAAGATACCTGTTGTTCGGATTCATGACAAGAAATATTTCCAAGATCTCTAAAGCTCTTGAAGAGCTCAAATTATATAACTATGAACACCAAGAAGAGCAAAATTCATCTCAGTGAAGTAATTTGTGATACACAAGAAATACAATACAAATAAAATTCTTTTCATCTAGAATTGAAACTATTTACTTCATATGAAATGGCAAATATTCAGGCTCCACCTTTATCTTCACCACTTTTTCCGTTCATATTACGTTTCTGCAACTTATCTCTATCAATTTCACAAAAATCCATGTCTTCCTTCGTCACACAATCCTCAAACCTCTTCCTTTATCATTTAGATTGTTGATTAGGTTGGAATCACTGGCGAAATAATTTGAATCACCAAGTTAGGGTTCAATCGCTGGGAATTTGATTGTAAGGTTGGATGGATTTTGAATCCACTTTAGGGTTAGGAGTGGGATACTTATAATAGGGAAGAAGACGGAACTAAAGTTAGTGGGAGCGGATGAGACCTGCAATTATTTCTAGGCACATCACAGGATTGTAGGACGTGGGCATAGTGGAGGCTAGAAAAGGGGATATCAGGAAACCGTTTTATGGAAAAAATAACCTCCAAATTTTTGGCATAACCACCATATTATTATGGTTGAGATTAACTCTTAGAAATAACCGTCAAATTTGGAGGGACAGGATTAATCTAAAAACGGTTAGATATAGCAAAAGTAGCGGTTAATATAGTGGTGAACAATATAATAATAATTGGAATTATGCATATTAATTTCCAATTATTCATGGTCTTAGTTTGGATTCTGCACAGCTTAGTTTTTAATGATTCTACACAGTTTTTTTGAAAAATGAAAACTAAAAAAAAAGCCCAAAGCCCCAAACCACCAAAACGGTTCAAACCAACCCAACCGGTTTGGTTTAACATTATCCAGCCAAGCGGACCGGACTGTAAACATCCCTACCACACACAACACAGGACAAGTTTTGCCTCTTGCTTGAAGCTACTTAATATCAACAAAGAAAAAACTCCCACAAGGGCACAAGGCATCAATGACAATTCATGGACATAATTTTATAAAAAGCAAATAAAGAAAATGAAAACTGGTGATACCTGTAGATGCTTTTGGATTTACCAGTAATCACCACAAGAGCAAACCCCATCTTCAAAGTGATGAAACCGATTTATATCTCTAATAACAATTTCCCGCTTCACAATCTTTGATATAAACTTGAAAACAGCATGGCAGTCCAAACATATTCTAAGATTTTTCATAATACGAATCGGGCATCCTGATGGTGTACTAACTAACCCGAAAGCTAAAGCTAACCTCTCACTGTGCACCCACAATAACCGCGCTTTCTCATCATCTTCTACATCAAGTAATATGACATCCCGATTACAGACATAACCTGCTTTCTTGATTTTCAAATTCAACCACTCCAACATCCCATAGATTAATCGAATGTCTTCATGTGAAGAATCCCCCACTGTAAAATAATGAACTATACCCTGATTCTCAATCCAACTAAGACCGGGCTCCTTTTTCACTCTTTTTTTCTTCATATTTTTCCTAACCAAAGCTACATTGTCCCACCTTTTTGCACTAGCATACATGTTTGACAATAGCACATACGTTGACTCATCTTGTGGTTCCAATTCAAGAACACGTTTAGCAGATAATTCACCCAATTCAAGATCTTTGTGGATCACACATGCTCCAAGTAAAGCACGCCATATCATTACACTAGGTTCACCAGGAATTTGATCAATTAAATTCACAGCTTTGACTAACTGACCTAGTTTCCCAAAGAGTGATACCATACAGGTATAATGCTCCATGCATGGTTGAATAGAATAATCATTAACCATGGAAGTAAAATAGGCTTCTCCTTCATTTAACAACCCTATGTTGCTGCATGCTGAAAGGACACCAACAAATGTTAACTGGTCAGGTTTAACATGTGTTTCACACATCATTTTAAACATACCTAGCGCCTCGTTACCAAGACCATGCATGGAATAGCCTGAAATCATTGCATTCCATGACACCACGTCTTTCTGGCTAATCATGTCGAACGATAAACGGGCAAGCTTGATGTTGCCACATTTGGCATACATGTCTATTAAAGCGTTCGCAACTATAACATTATTTTCAAAAAGGGTTTTGATTGTTAAAGAATGTATCTGAGCTCCTGTCTCTAAAACTGTTAAATTAGCACAGGCACAAAGAGCACTGGAGTATGTCACCTCTGTTAACTGAACCTGATCTTTTAGCATATCAGAGAATAGAATTAACGCCATATCCCAATTCCCTAAATTCACATAACCAACAATCAGTGTGTTCCAAGAGACCTCATTCCTGTTCTCTGATTCTCTAAACAGTTCAATCGAGTTGTTTATCAATCCGCATTTAGCATAAACATCCATAAGGGCGTTTGATACATGTACAAACAAATCAAGACCAACCTTTTGTACATGGCAATGAATCTGCTTCCCCAAGGTTAAATTCTCCATTGTTGCACATGCTTGCAAGACACTAGCAAAAGTAAACTGGTTAGGAACAGCCGGTTCCCGTCTCATTCTACAAAATAGTCTCACAGCCTCCTCGCATCGGTCACTTTGAGAATATCTCGCTATCATGAAACTCCAAGGAATCACATCTTTTTTGGGTAATTCTTCAAACACGCTGCGTGCGGCTTCAATGTCACCAGACTTGGTGTACAAATCAAGCAATGAAACACTGACATACGGATCTGTCTCATAGCAAGTCTTAATAACACATGCATGAACACTCTTACCCACTTCAACTTCCTCAAGGCCAAGACAAGCCTTGAACAAACTAGCAAGTGTGAAGTTATTAGGATTAAACCCAAGCATACGCATTTGAGAAAAGAAACCAAAAGCTTCTTTAAACCAACCATTTTCCGCATAACATGTAATCATCCCTGTCCACGACACCATATCCTTACAAGAAATACAATCAAAAACATCCCTCGCCATATCGACACACCCACAAGACGAATAAGCATCAAGAAGCGCAGTACCAACAAAAGCATTAGCATAATGACCTAGCTTATAAACCGGCCCATGAACATTCGCAGCTAACTCGCCACACTCCATGTTCACAAGCAGCTTCAAAACGGTAGTGAAAACATACGCGTTAAGCTCATGACCTTCTCTATGTAACCGCACAAACAACTTCATACATTCAACATCCGGGTAATCCAAAAACCCCTGAATTAACGTGACAAAAGAAACTGTATTTCTACTAGGCATTTCGTCGAACAGGTTACGTGCATCTAACAGAAGCCCTGACTTCACATACAAATTCAATAATATATTCCATCCAAATAAGTCCAACCCACAACCGCTTTTCAAGATGTGACAATGAAGGGTCTTTCCTGAAACTAAGTCTCCATTAATAATGCAATTTTGAAGAAATTGGGCACCTGTATGAGCATCTAAATTGGGGGGTGAAGAAAACTCACATTGTGAGTAATGATTTAGTGAAGGGGTTGATAACAAATTGGTTGTTAGCCGGGTTCTGAAACGAGAGTATAATCTTATCATGGGTTTTGAAGAAGAAATTAAAAAAAAAAGCGTTTATTTTTCGCGGGTAATTCATGATTTTGAAAGAAGATGCAGCTCGTTTTTTTAATAAAACGCACCTCAGTAATTGCAATCTACAAAATAAGATTTAAAAATATAGCGAATCCTAGCTCGGTAAGGGTTCCACTTGGGGAGGTCTTGAATCTAGATAAGATAGGTAATCAGTACAAGCTGAACCAGATGTCTAAGCTCCACTCCCGGTTGCACTACTTGTTAAAAAAAGATTTAAAAAATCTAAATTTTCCTACATATACATGTTTTTTACGTGAAGTACAATAATGTCACTTGAATTTATACAATGTTCCAAAAACGTGCATAAGAGATCCCTCTTTAGTTAGCTTCCTATAAGAATTCCACTTGAAATTGGTTTCTTAAAAATGAATCGGTAATGTTTAGTACGGATCAATGCGTTCACACTTCACAATCAAGAAGAATAATTATTTAATACGGAAACCCACGGTCCAAACGAGTCGAACTCAAGCTTGAGCTCAATTTATATATGAGTGTTCGGCTAGGCTCGTGAGTTTAATAAGTAAACCATAGGCTCGTTTACTAAACAAACTTATTTTTAGGTTCGGGCTCAACTCGTAAACAAGTTCAAATAAGCTTAGCTCGGTTCGTTTTACTAACCAAATTTAAATGAGAGATAAATATTATTAAATATTAATAAAACTAATATTGCACTGGGGCTTGAAGAGCCAAACAAGCTTCACATGCCAAGGTCGGGATCAGACTCGATAAATAAACAAGCTTTGTTTTAGAAAATTAGGCTCAAGCTCGTTTTGAGCTTTTTATCGTGCTCGTCTCAAGTAGCTCATGAGCGGCTCGTTTTCACCCCTATTTGGGTCAATTCAATAACGCCTTAATAAGGTGTCCTATGGTTGTATATATAAAGAGCTTATTAAGAGGTTAAGGGGTTGGCATAATCATAACACCATAATACTCACGAAATCGTCCCCTCATTCTCTCTCTGAACATTGTTCCTTAAGAACACATAAAGTCACCAGAACTCTACGCCTTAAAGGAAACTCGACCATACTGACAAGATGCCGTCTTCCAATACTCTCTCTGCATTAGTTGCTGAACTTACCAACCTCTTAGGTATCACTTTTATCATGTTTTCCATTAGATGCTTACAGAACTAATCAACATTACATACAGTAAATACGCCATAGCTTTTTTTCATTGGAGTCAATAAGTTTCAGTGCTTAGATGTCTATCAACTTAATTTATAGTTTCTTTGGGTCGCTCGATGAAAATTATCACTCAGACTTAAACCCTCAACATCTAGCCTTTAAATATCTCATACTCTCATGTATAACATTTAATGAACTATTATCAAATAAATAATAAAAATGAACAGGAAAAAAGGGGGAGAGAGAGAGAAAGTCTTAAACAGGCAAACAACAAACCTTAGTTCTTGCCAATGATTTGTGGACCAATTGGTTACACAGTGAGGTGTGCAGGTTTTACTCCACAGGCGGGGGTTCGACTCCGGTTTGTGGTGGTTTCCTGCGCGAGTTGCGGACTGGGGGTCGAGTCACGTGGAAGGGCGAGTTGGTCTGGCAGCCACTCTTTCAGGGCTTAAATGCCCACCGCGGAGGCTCGAACCCGGGCCGAGGTTCACCCCAAGTGGCGAGTCAACCACTGGGACGCCGTTCAAAAAAAAAAACCTTAGTTCTTGGAGAGGGGTCAATTTCAGCAAGTGTGCACTTTTTTTTAACTTTCATTTGATCAGTAGTAGACGTGCATAATGTATTGGCTGCAAAAAACAAAGAGAAACAAATCATTAGGTCTCAAATTGTGCAATGATTTTTTGTCATATACTATTGGAATTATATGACGCTAAGCTTAACTAATTATTGGTTTATGTTTAAATCTTTTTCAGTGTGTTATCTCATCAAACATTTGGTGTACATTAAACTGAAAACTTCATTGTCCTTTTCTTACATCAACATACATAAAACACAACCGATTTTCGGAGTAAAATAGAGACCAAAAATCATCCTAACAAATTTACTTAGTTATAACTTATAAAGCATGGCTCGTTTACACACCTCAAATGAGTAGATCCAGAAGTTGCTGGGTCCAGTGGTGTGAAGTTCAAAAGTATACTAGCAAGAATTCTAGACAACATTTTAACAATCTTAGTCCATGCAATCTTTTCACAAAATTGATTTCACGTTTTCACGTCGTGATGTCTATCTAGAGGCAACATTAGTCCCGTGTGGGGTTTTTTATTTTTTAAACATGTGACTCAACTCCCTCTCGGGGTTATCAACCGACAGGTGGTTTACGATTGATGATGTTGCGTGACTGGAAATGTTGTTAACCCTGCCATAGTTCGGCTCGTATGGGTTTAACTACCGTTGGTTAGTCACTCATGATGACCGGGTTTGAGTGTTGAACTAGTGACTAATTAAATTGTTTGACTGGTTTTAAGTATTCTTTTATTTAATTTGTAAAGTAAAATGTTTGAGCTTGAGACCTTTCATGTACACATGAGAGTCTTTATTAACTAATATGTTGGTGTCACATTTCTCGATTTGTAAATAAAATACACGTAATTGAAGTCCTTTATTTTTTATTTTTTTTAATAAAAAAACAAGTTTTTACGTACATATAATAGCATCTCAAAATCTTAGAAATATCAGTGTTATAACTTTTGTTAGCTAAGTAATTATCTATATACAATCTCTATTCTACTTTTTTTTTTCTTTTAACAAAAACAACATATTTCTTTTGTAAATGTAACCAACTAAAAAATATAGGTGGAACTTTTCATGGGCTAGGGTGGGCCCTGGTCCCCTATGTTTTTTTCGTAGTGTAATTTTTACCAAAATTTATATATACTAAGTCCCCTTTGAATTTTATTGAAAACGCAGTTTAAAATCCGCCAATGAACCTTTCTTCATATGTATCGAACATGAGTTTGATACGGAGCATTGCTATGGATAACAAGTAAAAGCATTGAACAAATGGTGCGGTAGGTTTTCACAACCGGTCTGATTTCAAAACATTGGTTACTTGGCTATGGCCATTCCATTATTCATATTCTTGATGATTTGGCCCTCATGGACTTCCTTAATTATGACTTGGACCAAAATGATGTACCTCTGTCATCATTCATCAAGTTACATGGCTATATCCGCTCCATGACCCACACTTGACGAATGGGACTAGGTCCGGATTTGATGGATCAGCTTGATGATCTGGACGTGACGAACTACCTCGTCATTAGTTAGCTATTAAAAGGCCAGGCGATAGAAATTCTAAATGTTAATTTTGTTTATAACGTTGGATGACATGATCTCTGCAAACTTATTACATTACACTTGTAAGTTTGAATTATACATGTTCACACTTAACAAAAAGTTGTCAATTTATGCAGAATACTTAAGGTCAATGTTTGAATAATTTGTCATTCTAATAACACATATTAACGACAACAACATGTTTAAAAGCAAGCATACATTCAAGTTAAAGTTCAATAAAATATAATTCGTCAAATTAGGTTACCTTTGAATAATAAACAAAACATGGTCATATGTCGACCAACCATAAAATAAAAATAAAAAACAATTCTGTAACTGGCCTAACTCCACCAATACCCCATAAAAAAAATTAAAAAAACAAAACAAAAAGTATAATAATATTCTTAAAATCAAAGTCTTGATTATATTCATAGCTTCTTCTACCTTTCCTTTTTTGTGTCTCGTATTACAGAAAATAAAGCAACGAATCAAACTTTTCTTCAATGGGAAGATGTACTTCCTTGTGAACACGCGTATGGAGACATAGCTACGTGCCTGCAATAATACACAAATTTATTATTAATTTTAATCAACTACTTTTGCCAAAAAAAAAAATAGTAAATAACGTTTCTTAAACTTCATTTTTTTACACTTTTAACGGTTTATTACAAAGACGCGTTCAATTATAAAAAAAAAAGAACTCTAAGGACCACAATATATATGTGGACTCTAAGGACCACAATATATATGTGGACTCTAAGGACCACAATATATATGTGGACGTGCTTTTGATTAGATGGTTACATAGTTACACGTAACCTACTTATGTATCACTTTAAGAATATTTTCGTGGTTTTCAGTTCAATTTTTTTTAACATTTGATAAAGTTATCCAATAAAAATAAAAAGATAAATTACATTCCTTATGGTAGGTAGGCGGACAACAAGCTGCGCCGCTATCAGATAATCTTTATAAGAAACGAAGTTTTACGTAAGAACACGAACCTTTCTTTACGCTTCTCCAAAAACATCCGCAACGATCTCTTCCTTGACATTGGTAGATCTGATCAAGATGAACAAAATAAACATCAACAATCGGTATAACTCTATTCAAATCAATGAATAATAAATTAATAATACAAAATCAAAAGTTTTTGCATAAACTATACTATACGTACCATTGCTGAGTACTCGACCTATGCATTGAGTCTGATTACTTTCGTTCTTCACAACAAGTGTTGATTCAACAACATTGTTAGAAACTGAGTTCACACTACTCTCAGCAAGTTTCATAATGCTCTCCGCCTGATTAGGAGTAACATCAAAAACCGAAACTGTTCCGTTGAAGAAGATAGTCATTGGAGCGACAGTTACCGGCATATTAACAATGCCAGAGTCCAGGTTATAAACTGTTGGCGTTTGAAGCTGCAGATTAGACGAAAACGCGGTGTTCGCCGCGAAACTGTTAGCAGATGCTGAAGCAATCGCAGATTTCAGAAGCTCCGGATTGATTTTTGATATCACGCCTTGAATATCTGCAGATTCATCAATGTACATGCAATTAGATAATGAAAACAATGTAATTAAAGGTTTTTTTTAATGATTAACAAAGCGATCGCATACAGCGTTGGTGACCTAGCCATCACTAATTCTAGGAAAAACTCATCGCCTAAAGTCTCACTGTGACAATACCATTGGCTTACACAGCTAAACATGACTTTTTGTCATGAACGAGACTTTAACAGACGACATCCCTAGAAAAAGTCATCTAGGTACAGCTAGAGCATTGCTGGTTTGGTGAAATGAAAGGATTAAACCCCTACCTCGACGATCGGAAACCTTTTTGGAACACGATTCGTCATCGAGACGAAAGAAATCGATTGTGGATGATTCAGACATGATGATTCTAAGAGATATGATGAAGCTATAGTGATGATTTGATTGAAGGAGAAATATAAAATGAATGATGATATGATGAAGGATTTGGAAGATGGTTTAGTTTAGGTTGGTATTAAGTAGTAGGATAAAATGAAAATATGTGCACGAGATTAATGTGCTGTGAATTCGTTGGGGTTTGTTTCACGACTACCTTTCACACTTTCAAACACGGCTTTTTATTTATTTTATTTTTTTATAAAAAAAAAAGGAAAAGCCAAAGAAGGAGTAGAACACGTGTTTGATTGGGTCTCAATAATGGACTTGTAGGCTTGTTGCTGGTTCAAAATAATTTATAGGCACATGGTTATTATTTAATGGATATATTCTTATCATAAGGTTTAGAAAGAAACAACCAATATTCTTTATTTTATTTTGAAAAATATGCATATGTCGTTATACTTGCAATGGGTCCGGATTAAACTATCCGGGTTATTCCTGTTGGGTATTCGGTTTGATTTTTTTTAATTTGTTTTATTAATAAAATAATAATAAATCAGCTATAAGTATTTTATATAAAAAAGTGAAGTTAAACTATATAAAATGTGACTGGTAGAGGGGATGTTTCCTTTCAATTTCCTATTTCAGGTTTTTAGCATGTTTGATTTTGATAGGATACGCTATCGATCTACTTTTTTTTATTGTTACTTTTGTTGTACATAGGTTTATATATCGTGTTCAATAAATTAGAAAAAAAAAAAAACAAATGAAATGAATTTGTTCTCTTTCTTTTCTAATACTCGATCTATGTTTTGTAATGGTATCAGAGCTATAAAGCTAGATCCAGACACCAAACTGACTTTTGTTTACTAATTCAAGATCGAAGATGTAACTAGAAAAGGGATGAAAGGAAAATGTTGCAAAATTAGATACAAACTTCTCTTCTTTGGCGTCTCTAGTATAGAAAACAAATGTGGTAACTTTTGCACCCGGGTGGCCGTGTCAAATGTATGATAATATTTTAGGGTGGCGGCGCAGCTTGTTGCCCGCCTACCCACTATTTTGATGTAATTTTTCACGATTATGTGTTACAGTAAGAATATTTTAAAAAGAATCTTCAGTTTGATGAACTTTGGGGAATTTGATGGTTTTAAATCCATTAGTGGAAATCAATTGATGTTCATGAACCATAAAGTGTACTTCTCAGTTCTCAGCACACCATTTGTTTTCAACATTAAATGCGTTTATGTAGAGTGTATAAGGGTATAAGGCCGGTTGGTGTGCTCACGGGGAGATCATCCGGGGAGGTGATGTGGACAAGTCCCTCAAGGGGAACACCGCCCCCCCCCCCCCCCCCCTAAGAATTTTCGGGGACTTCGGTGAGTTTCCCCCTTTCTCCCCTTGTCATGTGATTGCCCCATTATTTTTTAATCAAACTTTATCCAATAAAAAAAGGAAGGGGGAATGGGGGAATGGGGGAATGGGGGGAAGACATTTCCAAACTTTGGGGGAGAAAATGGAGGAAATGATGTGGCGCTGATGTGGCACTTGGGAGAGTTGCGGGAAAAGGGGGGCACACCATATAGCCTAAGGGGCACTACTAGAATGTGTATTTTTTTTCACTGATTTTAACCAGTTATACACTGCCACATCACTTCACTGATTTATTTCACTGAAACACTTTTTTGTAGGCAGCAGCACTCCACTGATTCTTTCATTATATTTCATTTAAATTTGAGAAAACTAACCGTTATATAGGCAGACGGTAATTAATTTTGTTACCGTTACATTTAAACCGTTGCAACCATTTGGAATTTGTACCGTTTCGGTTTGGTCTATAAAAACACCTTAAACTTCAATACAAAAAATCACACAATAAACCGGTTATACTTTAATCGTTTCGTAAAAATGGACCCGTGGAATGCAAATGAGGATATCGCGTTAACGAGGGCATACCTGACAGTGAGAAAACACATGGGTTCATGAAGTCGATACCCCAATTTCGTTTTGGCACCGGGTGTCAGGGATATTCAATAATTTAACCGGCACAAATGACCGCTCCAAGGATTCGCTCGTTCGTAGGTGGATTTTTCTCTGGTCCAGGTGTCTCCGTTGGAACGTCCTCTATGAAGCCACGATGGAGATGCACCCTAATGTTCAAGACATTGCAATCCAACTCACTCGTGGCGACTACTATCGTGTACAAATAACTAACTTCACCCATTTTGCGTCATGGCGAATGTTGCGAGATTTATTTAATAATTAATGTTTACGGTTGTTTAATGTTTTTTGTGTAATGGTGTTTAAATTTTTAATGAAAGTTAACCGTGTCAATTATTTTATGTGAATGTATGATTTGTATAGGGGTAAAACATAAAACAAGGTCAAAATGTAAACGGTCAAAAAATAAAACACGATCAAAATATCATAGTCAAAGGTGAAGGAAAAACGTGGCATATTATCATTGGTCAAGAAAAGGACCGTTTCTTTGTACCAGCACGGTAACAAGAACCAGAAAACAGTCCACGAGAACCCTACCAGCACATGTGGCGGCAATATTACCGTGCTGGTAATGGGGTACCCGTACCCAATTCTGATAGCGCCTCGTCCCCCCTAACACCGTTAGATACGTTGAGCCTTCTTACATGATTTGTAGATTTCAAAGATCATTAGCGTTCTTTTGTGACACCATCGTGATCATCCACCCAATATCCCCTTATCTAATCGTTAACATGTTAGTTAATTTTCGTTTATTCATATTCAACAACTCGTGCTTCTATTCATAATTACATAATAGTATGTGAAGCCCACAAATTACTATTTTTAAAAGTTATGGTCTGTATTCTCAACCTTACAACAAACTCTTTATATAGTTGATTCATGTATAAGGAAATGAGAGAGATCAAGACGTGAAACGATAGTGGCAACGCATGGTTAACAGGTAAGCGATCAGTCAGACCGGTTTCGTGGTGGTGGTCAACGGTGAGAGGCTGAGAACGGTTGGAGAGGGGGGGGGGGGGGGGGGGGGTATCGAGTTTGATTTATCCCATAAATATAATAATATAATTTTTATTTATTGTTTATAGTTAAAGAACAATAACTATTATCTTGTATTTGTATTATTAAGCAATTAATCATTTAACAAATGATTATATATTAATTAAATATTTATCTAATTGTTAATTCCCTCATTTAAATATTATATATATTTTATCTATTAAATACTAGAAATAGAAATTGTTTGTTGTTCAAAGTCTAACTTTTGAATCGTATCTCGATTATAACATTGATTTATCGAATATCCTATATTTAATAGCTTTTATACGCTCTGTTTGAACCCGGTCCTTATAGAGGGGGGAATTCCCATTCTTAAGAGCATCCACAATAAGAAGCACTAAAAACCCCTAAAAACCTTTCCAGTCAGCTGCCACAACAGAAAATCACTCATTCTTCAAAAACACTAAAAACTCGCCCATAAGAAAACCTAAAAACCCCTAAAAACATTGCCACATTATCACTACATTTTACATTCAAAAAGTTTTTTTATATATAATATCCCAACCCCCACCCAGACCCACCTCTAAGGTTTTTAGAGGTTTCTTGTGAAAAACCTCCACAAAAAACCTCTACCACAATAGACACCATCTTAAAAATCTCCCTAAAAACCTCTATTGAGGATGTTCTAACAAAACCTTCTTCAAATCAGTTACTCCTGTTTTTCACTTTCGAAAACAAAATAGCACTTTGTCATTGCGGATTATTACTTACAGCAACCATATATATAGAAAGGATACCATGTGACCTAAACTCACCGGAAATACAAGATAACTACTTTGTAAAAAAAACTATATCACACATTCACCATATGGCCGAAAAATTTTATAGAACTAATGCCACCACAGATTGTCCACTGCACCCAGCACCACTTGCGGAGTTACAGACCATGTTATGACTTATGAGAAAAATCACCGACATCAATAATCAAATAATAATAATAATAACAATAAGAAAATATTAAATAAAAGTCAAATCTAATATCTCCCTTTCATCTTGTCACTTGCCAGTTGTTGCCTCTTCAGACTTCCGTAGACAAATAGAAAAGACACACACACATCACTTCCTTCTTTTGTAATGTCGTCATTATCCCTGCCGACTTCCGTCGCTATACAGGAAGGAAATCTATTTCCATACTGATAAACATGGTTTATTAACCCTATTATTTTAATCATTAATGGGTATTTATTTACTATTTTTTTTTAAAATAAAGGTTTCTTTTTAAATAAAACTAAAAACAACTAGTATTATACCCGTCCGCTGGGACGGGTTCTAAATGTCACAACGTTTTAAACTATGTGTACATTGAAGATCCCGATAAAATATTATCCAAGTGGGATTAGTAGATGCAGAAGTTGGTTAATTCCGATGCATGTTAACTCAAATTTTGTTATTTAGTTGGCGTAATTTAACATATTTGCTTTGTAGTGTATATTCCAGATTTTTTTAAGGAAAAACAAACAATATTAAAATAGCTGGAGCAGGATCATATACAAACTATGTTTCTTTCTAAAAACTGTAAGAACCAATATAATTAAGCCATGTGGATTAATTGATTAGTAACATGAGGGCTAAATTGGTCATAGCAAGATATAGTTTGTTTTGTTAATTCCTAAAGTTATGTTTCCCATTTTTTTTATATACGTTTCTTCAACAAATCAAACAATATGGGGAAGAGCAACACACACACAAGAGGAAGTCATGATATCTGCATCAAACTCAAGAGGAAGTCGTGACACCTAAAGAAGCCATCTACGGCATATGTTCTTTTCGATCAGAAGAAGCCAATGACGCCTCCGATTCATGACGAACTTCTACGGTTACCATTGGGATAAGGAATCAGTTTTTTTCTCAACGAAGGGAAAAAAAATAAGGAATCAGTGTTGTCTGTTCATCGCAAGCCGAAGGCACATAGGGATATTCGAGTTTTAGAACCCGTTGAAGCCGATCAGAACGAGAAGATGAACGGTTTTTTTAATTGAAAAATAGCACTATGCTATTTAGGTTCATGTGTTGTTGTTCAAAATAGCACATAACATATTTCGTATATGCTGATTTATGAATGTGTTGTTATTCCAAATAGCATAAGGACTAGGATCAAAATAGCACTGTTTTTTGTACGTGATATCGTTAAAAAACGACAATATTTTAAGGCCAGAATCATAATAGCACTTACTTTTAGAGGTGCTGTTATACAAAATAGCACAATTTTCAAAGGAGATGATCAAAATAACAATCTTGTTTTGTATTTACTATTATTTAAAATAGCACTATTTTTTGTTGTGTACTGTTTTAATGTGTTATTATCCAAATTAGCACTATTTTTTAAATTGATACAAGGGCAAATTCATAAATTTAATAATCGTTCCATATATTTAATTAAAGCAAGTGTTGATTCGGTCTGAAAGATTTTACGAGATTTAAGGGATATGGAGGGAAATTCATTTAATAATTGGCTTATTTATTTATTTATTTTAATTATAAATAGCACAATTACCAAAATACCCTTAATAATACTAAAACAAAGTACTACTTTTGAAGGATAAATCTGTAACCAACACAAACCATTGATTTAATTTTTCAATGGTCCAGATCTGTTCCTATGGTTTTTACACTAATAAGGGTTTGTATAGGATCTTATCTCTAAAATAGCTTAATCATATAATGGCATATCTGAATTACAAATGCATGAAACAAAGATAACAAAAAACCGTAAAACAAATGCAATATACTTCGCATTACAAAACACTTGTTGACGGCATATAAAGAACATATTAGTATCTAGAATACATCAATAACACCTTATGCGGGTGTATGAATTGCTAGTAATAAATTACGATTGTGCCATATGTTATATTCGTCACAATAAACAATAGCAACATATAATGGCATATTCTAATTCAAAATATCGAATAAAAATATTCAGAGATTTCATGCGTAAGGATATATCATTGTTCATTATAATATTTTTAATAATTCTTATAAATACTTATAACTTAAAACTCGAGAGGTATATAATCATTAGTCACTCGCATGACCACAGTGAGCCCATTAATGTTAACAGAGATTCATGTTAAATAGAATACTAAAGGAATGTTTTAAAAGGAATGTTTTAAAACGATTGTTCTGCGATCCATTAATTTCTAATATCAAATGATGTATGATGATGACATCAATTGATCCTAACTGTTGTGAGCCTGACCTTCAACTCATTTTTTGAACATCTAATTGGAAATAGCTATTTGTTTTTAACTTCATAATAACTTTCTAAAAATCTTGTCATTCCTCGCCCCTCAAATAGCCCAAACCGTCACAATGTAGATGTCGCAGACAAGCTTTCTGTAGTGTTTTTCTTTGGCTGCAGATTTATAACATGTCAACAGGTCTCGGGTATCGAACAAAGGCTGAATGAGTAAGCCGCACCATCTACCAATGGACGCCAAGACCCCGAACATGAAACCACAATCCACAAAGAGATGGTCAGTCGTTTCAGGAACCGAATTACACAGGCTGCACAAAAACACCCACTTGGCAACCACTTGCTCAGAACTCTTTTCCCGCTGAATGTTAACTCATTACGTGCTCTCCAAATCGCCAAACACGTCGCCAAAATTATAATTCTAACCGCTTCTTGCTCCTCCTTTGAATCATTCAAGTTACTGTGCAATTCCAGTAGCTCCTTTACATTGAAGGCACAGAAGAAGCATCATAAACACAATTTATCTCACCTATCTGCTGCAGATATGTGCACTATTTGTTAGCTTTGGATAATATCTCAGAGGTAGCAACTTATTGTTTATTATTATCTACAGAAGCTCCCATTCAGAGTCTGGTAGATCTTTGGCTGTTGGTTGGCAGAGATCTTTGTCAATATCTCTATGCAAAATTGCCAGCTGCTTGTACTCCTTAGTTAACCTTTTTCTTGACTTGAAAACATCTTGTATCATTTTCTGCCAGATACAGTTAATAATTGTTAAAAACTAATAACCAAAAAAATGGCTAAGAATTTTTGTCTTAGGATGGGTGTTACCTTGTAAGACTTGCTTCCCGGCGTGTTGGGACACAGTGAAAGTTTTCCACCTGCGGAAATGACACTACTTTCAGCAGCGTCGTATTTGACGTCTTCAAAGTCTACCATAGAGCCGTCTGCTGATCCTGTTAAAGTTTTACTTGATAAGAAATTAGCCTAAAAGAGATTTTATTTATATAATCTCACATTGTCAGTAGAAATTCGGCATTATAGCCGAACTAAGATATTTTTAATGATTATGTAAAATAGAAGCATACCAGTTTCAGAGCAAGACGCGTAAGCTTCATTATTGCTATCACAGTCAACAGTTGTGAATGACCCATAAGATGAGAATCTGATGACACAGAGAAATAATCCATGGTTTCCGTAGTATCTGAATCACATTCAAGTTCATCGATGGGGATGTTTAAACGCGTTTTCTTTTCTTCCAAATTCATCAATTGGTCCCCTTGAATAATATTGTCGATATCCAAATTCAGATCGATAATATTATCTATAGCATCACCATGTAAACTTTCATCATAAACCACGTCCTCTTCGAATCTGTTATCAAGATTTTCACCTTTTGTAGAAGAGTTTAGATCAACTTGAGTGGCGTTATCTGAAGTCTCGTTTATTAAGCTGTCCTTTTCACCAATAAGATGACTAATCTCAGAGGTGATTTGCTCTGAATCGCGCGAACCAGTAGATGATGGTTTGTGACATAATTCTTCATGAGTCAAAGGAGCTTCTTTCGGGTTATCTGTGTCACTACCAATAGCATTTTCTTTGGTTTCTACAACTGAATTTGTAGAACTTTCAACCAAATCAATACATTTTAAAGGTAATGCTTGTGCTACGCGTACAGGATCCAAACCCACCACTCGAGTAAGACCAAAGTCATCCACAAAACCAGAGAAAAAGTTCTTCACGTTCGCAACCAACAGCGTCCATTTGGTTCCCCCACAAATGCAACCGGCTCCTAAAACACAAAACATTGAAATTACATGCTAATCTTGAAGACCAACTGCAACAAATACCTGAAGATATTACAATATACATCGATCTCGAATAGAACCGTAGAAGCATATCAAGAAGCATACCTTGCATACAAGTTTATAAATATCGGTACATATATCTTCTAACTTCTGGCACATGTTATTAACCCAAGTGTTATTGCTCCTATTCATTGTCAATGTTTATCTGCTTCAAAAGAGCAGAAACACAGGATCAAATTATGTAAATTTGTGGCAACAAAAAAATCAAGCAATACACATGTTATTGTAGACCCAAAAAAATCTACTTCTTGAATCTCCTTCTCGGAATTTTTTCTTCTTAATTCATTGTGTTATTGTAGACCCAAAAGCTCTTTGCGCAACTATTCCTTCCATTTCTTACATATTAATATCCTTCTCCCTTCATCGGCACCTTTATAAAGCATGATTGTCAATCATTTATTCGTTCTACTGAAAAAAACAAAGTAATAATTCAGAAAGGGTGGCGGCGCAGCTTGTTGCCCGCCTACCCGTTATCTTAATGTAATTTTCTTTGTCCTGGAATTATATTAAATATTAATTTAAAAAAAAAAAAAAAAAAAAAAAAACATAAATCGAAGCAGGTTTCCGGCATTAGCCACTCAACAAAGGTCGATCCAGCGTCAACAATATACAACAGAAAACAAAATTTCCCTTACTTCATCGTTTGAGAGTTTTGAAGCCTGAATCCAAGTGAGTCTAATGAAATGCTTAACATGGTAGCTAATGAATTATATTTTCGATGATCTAGCTTCAGGTGATGTTGATGAAGCCTTGAATTATGCCAGTGCAACGGGCCTGCCAAAATAACCAATATAAGAAAGAAAAAAAGCTCTTTTTCATACTTAAATCACTCTAAACATTAATTGATATCTATATACTGTCACACATATATTATATGCATACACTAGGCTTTGTCTCTGGTATTCATTTCGAACTTTGTGAATGTTCACCATTACTTCACCTCATCTGTAATGTGCTGAAAAAAATTGACTTGATCCAATGAAAGTTTATTAAAGGTTACAAATTCAGTTAGTATAATAATAATAACAACAATTACCTATACATTTGTTCCATTTATATGCAAGTTACTGTAAAAACAAAAACAACACAGTTATGAGGCGAAGAATAAAAATAAAGATTAAGTTGTTAATGACAAAACACAATCAAGTTCATTTGCAAAGCATTATCACTCACATCAATAAATCAAGTAAATTAGAAGGATGCTCTGTTTGGCATCCAACACTTAATCTACAAATGGTTATCAATGAACCTGTGAGAAAGGTCAATATCACCCATTTGTAAGAGAAGGGGAGTAGGGCTGCCGCCATGGATTATGAAAAAACAAACCGTATTCAAATTAAGCAAAACAACCATGAAAATGGAAACATGAACCCATAAAATAACCTAACCTGAAGATAGATTTTGCAATTAGTGTTTCTTTTCTAATCGCACCATCTTTGCACACAGTTTCTATACACAAACGAATGATTAAAGAAACTTCAATTAAATCCAAAAATCATCTAAAATAGAAAGACGAAACCGAGGGAGACAATGGCTGACCAGGATGAAAATGAGTAAAGAAGATGTGAAATAAGGGGAAGAAGGGGCCAATTTTTTGTTGTCTGGAGGTTGAAGGAGCCAGATGAGGGTGGTGGGGGTTATAATGGATGGTGTTGGTTGGTTGAAGAGAAAAGTGGGAGGGAAAACAGGCGCCAAATGCTGATATCACGGGAGAGTGGGGATGAAATCACAACTGCTCCTCTTAATAAATAACTGCCAAATTTTGATGGTAACCACCTAATTATTACGGTTCAGATTACATATAGGAAATAACCGCTTAGTTTTGATGGTCAAGATCATTTCAAAAACGGTTAGAACTGACAAAATTGACGGTTACATGTGTGGTGAACACTATAGTAATAATTTCAAAGAAAAGTGATGTTCCAATCATTTTTTCTAACTAATTTTACCTTTCTAATATTTTTTATTTATTATTACTTTATCCCTGACAACTTTTTATGATATAGACAAATCTAATATAAAGTGACAAAATGTGTGTACCATAAAAAATAAGTCATTTTTTTTCAGAAAAATAAGAAATTTGTAACAGATCAACACTCGATAACTTATAAAACCCACTTCGAATTCTGCATGTGTACCTTTTGCTCGAGTGGTCTCTGTACAACTTTGTCACTTTCTCATTACACTATAACGTTGCGATATGAACCTGGAATAAAAATCAAATTCGTGTTAAATGATTTCCCATTTATAGTTTCATTTAATATTACATTAGGTTGGATCAATAAAATATTAAACAACTTTTAATAAGCGGAAATATAAAAATAATTAATTAAGAAACTAAATATTAAATAAATAAAAGATAAACGTAAATTTTTGATTTAATAATATTATATCATATAGAGATAATTGAGATGCTCATAAAATTTGTATTTATTATAGAGTATAGATAAAATAAAGATTATAAGATTAATATTGGATTATTTGTAACCTAATTTTTATGGTTGGAATTGAAGGGTTAGGATGATCTTACCAAGTGACATGTGAGTCCACCCTAATCGCTTTATTATATATGTAGATTATTTAATTTGATTTTTTATTTATTATTATCTACCTTCACCAATTTCGATATTACCTGTAACCCGCGATAGCAACAGAGATATCCCAAAGGCAAATGAAGCTGCAAAAACATTAACATCTTTAAAACATGATTCAACTTAAAGGACTATCTTCCACCCCCAAAATAAGTGTTATTAGTAGTATTTAAAAAAATATATACATGTTACTAAACTAATGTATGTTGTCAACACTACTGTGATGTTTAGAAAAATAATGATGAGTAACGCAAAGAAGATATACGTTAAGCAAAGAAGATATACGTTAACATTACCTGTAACAAACCGCAACAGCAACATACATCTCAAAAGAAAATGAAGCTGCAAGACTAAAAACACCACCTTCAAAACATGATTCAACTTTATGGACCATCTTTTAACTCTACAAGAAGTGTTAAAAAGTATTATAAAACAACATGCATATCAATGTTGATACATCATTATCAATGCACCAGGTTGCTTCTTAAAATAATAATCTATACATAATTGCTATTCAACATTCATAATATACTTACAAAACCCATGTATTTAGCTTATAGAAATTCCAAAGCATGTACACCAAACAGCAATAAAAAAAAATTAAACAATATGAAAGCAAATGGAAGTAATATACATCAGTCTCAACTGACATTGATATACATAGAACAACAATACACAACTTAGTAGCATTTGTATCATAAATATCAAAGATTGAAGAATCCTAATCACTGCTTTTAAATTTCAATAACATTTTACCACAATATAGAAAAGCAATTCAAAGAGATAAAGATTACAGCACAGTGTAAAACAAAAAATGAAAACCAAGTGAATTATCTGCAAGTAGATACTAAGATCTTCAAAAGAAGTGTAATGCAGAGAGAAAGGGCGGCTGTAAATATAAGGCTCGCACATACGCAACGCTAGGAGAGTAGGGCAACAACATATCAAACGCGGACAAAGAGCATACTTAACCAAAAGCCTTTGTGGTTTGTTGTTTGGGATTGTACCAAAGGCTTGTCAAGTTATTACAAATCCACAACATAACACACATTTTTCATTATTAATCAACCACCACCAGTTTCTTATACTCCTCACCAGAAATGGCACTGTCCATTACACCCTCAGGATTCATCTGCCCTTCATCTTCCATGAACAATGTCATCAGATTCTTTGAGAACCCGCTAACAAGCGCCACCCATTCTCCTTCCCTGCCACTGGCGTTGCAAGCGAGTCTCTCAGATTCCAAAACACCATCTCTGGCACCGCCCCTCCATACCCTCGCTCTATAAACTTCCTCTTAATCACTTGATAATCAGTCTCCCATGGATTCACCGAAGCCTGATCGAATTCCATGTCACTAAACACAAATACCCTCTTCACCATCTCATCTTCACTCAATCTCCCTTTAGATGCCACTTCAAGAATAAGATCAAACACCTTTTGGAAATCAGTGTTCATCCCCCACTCCATTGTTCTCACAAATTCAACCTTCGATCTAAGATCATCTCCTTGTACCAACTCCACTTCGGGTTTGCACTAAAAGTAATCACCTTCCCCTTCCATGGCTGCTCGCTTAATTCGATACAAGCACTCCAAGAGCAACACAAACCTCCATTGGAATCCCATTCATGCTCCCCGAAACATCACAAATCGCTAAGCAGTTATTTAACTTCCCTTCCTTGACATATCTTCCACCATTCTTTTCCATTGAAGCTCGGCCACCTGACCGCCATCTTCGTCTTCCAAACAAGATATGATCTCATGTGGAAGGAGTGCACCCGCGGCTATTTTCGCTTTACCAGATCTCACATTGTTTAGATACTCTTCGAATCTTAATTCGTCGTGCTTTAAGAATTTGTCTTTGTAGTTTTTCATAGCTACTGAAGCAACTCTATTGTATGGGATCAAGTGCCATTGATTCTGCCCTATGTACACCTCTGGTAACTCCAAGGCTTTTCTAAGAGGCACCAACACTTGCTTTCTTAGCCTGTCGCGAACACGATAAGCGTAATGAGCTTCTTCTACACCGTCGTATTCGATGAACTCTTCGCGAGGGAACACTTTTCTAGCTATGCTTTCGCATAGTAAAGTCGATTTATCGAATGATGAATATAATGATGGACACCATTTTGCAGCAAGGCTGATCTTTGCGATTCTCATTGGCTAAGAACTTGATGTCGGACCTTAGGAGATCCGCGAAAAGATCCGAAACACGATCGTGTAAAAACTTGTAATCAGGTCACGATTGTACCTGAAAGAATCAAAACGTTTAACGTTCATAAATAATATTTTCTACGTATTAAATAAATGAAAACCATATGTAACATTTTACGGTCACATTATCAGGGTTGTTTTGAAATCTACAAAAATATAAAATATTAAAGTACACCCGGTGAATCAGTTTCGTGATACGACAAACAAATTCGAAACACTAGAAAAGTTTGAAGGGTAGGACTTTAGGTGTAACAAAATATTTTTAAGACCATATGCAGTGGGGTGGAATTTCACGCCCCTTCTCTAATGTGATTGACTCAAACATCGGGTACCACAAAAACGCTCAAGTCGACCGTTTAAAAATATACACGCCCCAAGACAAAAAAAATGGTCTAAAACGCCATTTCATCCAACCAGTAGAGGTGGTCCAAGACACTAAGGCAAACAATGAATCAAATAATAATAACAATTATAACAATACCTTTCAATGGCTTTTATGGCCATCCTGATCCTTTT